>QGMF01000435.1:0-31958 GCA_007821475.1 Lachnellula arida | reverse complement strand
TCAAGGTCGAGGGCTCGAATAATGTGGTTGGTGATAAGGCGGTTTTGAGCAAGACGGTTGCTGGCTCGGCGTTTCAGAAGGGGAGGGAGGACGAGGAGAAGGAGGAGCAGGTGGTGGGTTTGAAGACGCCGGATATGCTGGAGGGGCAGGAGATGCAGGGTGGAGCGAAGAGGGATAGGGATGTAGTTGAGCGCTCGGAGATGGAGTCAAAGCGGATTCGTAGGGGCTAGGTGATATGTTCGTTGCAAGGCGTTTGGATGGTTGATACTTGCTAGCTGCTTAAGACCTTTTTTGTTGCTTTTCATGGATGAAATCTAATGATTAAGCGGCGATCACATCTGTGTTTAGAATACCGCGGAATGAGACCATTTGTCTACTTATTGGACTGATCGCCTAGATTCCGCTATTGTACAGATCATGATCAACCTCCATCTGCCGCTCAAATCGACAGAGACCCAATTTGTGACCACTTGGGATACGTAATAACATGTCCCCTCCAGGCTCCATCTAAACTCCAATTGCACATATCCCTAAATACGCAAATAGGAAGAACAGAAGAAAGGTATGATAAGTGAGGGCTCCCAAGTATTATTATCGATAATCCACTGCTCGCGGGTCTCCTTTATGCAAGTCTTTAGACCACTTAGGCAGCTTACCATCCCGCTCGTAAAGGTACCCGCAGTTGTTGCAAAGCGACTGTTATTGATTAGTAAGGACAATTATAGGGTATGATTCCTGAAACTTACCCTTTCTCCCTGCGGTCCATTTCGAACTGCCCAAACCGCAGTTCCCCAGACTTTGCAGTGCGTACATCTCCAGCTGTTTCGTTCGTAATCATTGAGCGATCCGCCACCACCGTAGCCAGCAATACCACCGTCGGGCGTACCTCGCCCACCAGGCGTCCCGGATCTATTTAATGGACTCAAACTTCTAAACCGTCTCTTCTTCTTGCTTCGTTCGCCTCTGCCCATTCTTTCTTCTGCTGGTTCAGGATCAAAGTAGCCCTTGTTTTCAGTAGCTTGCGGCAAGCCTCCCAACATTCCCGCACTTGATGAGAACCTCGCTGTCTCTCGCCGCAGTCTTCTGATCTGTCTCTCGCGGTCACCTTCTCTCTTTTCAATCTCCTCTTTTGAAAGTTGCTCAAGCTTCGGCTCCCATTCATCTGCCAGGCTGTCAAGCTCATACCTCCACCCGGCTTCAGCCCCGTGGGCAGCGTCATTTTGTACATCGGTACTGTAGGCGCCTACCAAGCCTCCACTCTCACAAGCTTCCTTCTTCTGCCGTAGTGTAGCCTCGTAGATTGCATGTGTCATTGCTGGAACCCACTCTAGAGGGAGACCTAAGTCGAAGCAGGTTTGCTTTGCAAATACTTCTGCAGTTCCAGGTGGGTGAAGAAGAGACCACTCGAATTTGTCCTGATAGAGGTGATTGGACAGATTGATGCTTAATGAGATAATGCACCGATACATATCGTCTGGGTTGAATTCATCAGACTCGGGGGTGATGGGAGTGGCAGTGGCTGTTACGCCTTGAGAGGGGGTATCTTCAATGTTCAAGGCTGTAGGAAGACCATTCGGCTGTGATACGCCATTTCCCACAGGTGTAGCATTCCCACTAGCAGCTATCGGCGCTGGGGTTGAAGATGCATCTCGTGAAATTGGAGCTGCCTTAATGGTGGGAACAGGTCCGTTTGTGGTTGATGTTTGCTGGGAGTGAAACAATGGATGAAGTGCCACCCCTGCATACTCTTCCAACTGCGTTCGAATCTGCTTACTGATTTCGCTCGCCATCTGTGCTCGATTTGGGAGGTCCAGATCCTGTACCATTACCTGTGCAAATTGGTCCGTCGTAGTCAATGTTTCGTGCAGGTTCCATAGGAAAATGTCCTTCAAACGATATGGTACAGTGGTCTCTTGTGGTCGATACACCGGTAGATTGGTATCGACTTGCACATATCCAACCCCTTGGGGAACTGGAAGAGGTGCTGCGGGGGTATAGGAGGGGATGTCGAGATCGATTCGAATTGGAATTAACGTCAAAGGGAGGGCCGTTTGTGCAAAATTCTGCATTTCTGGTTTCGCCGTCCTACTTTTGCCCATCCACTCTCTCCATATTCCTTGTAATTCTACAGGCGTGAAGGTTTCCTTTCCAACCTTCTCGGAAGGGTCTTGCTTTGCCTGGCCCGACTCGTCTCTTCGTATGCTCCGCAGCCCTGTGGGCCGTCTCCTGCTGTTGTCGTCGGTATCTTCATCATAATCCTCAAAGCCATCCTCTGCATAATTGATCGCAGTTGTACCTCTCTTCGTAGTTCTAGATAAGGGCGCAGCAAGTGTTGTTGCAGGTTGTATTACCGGCGTCAGTAGAGAATTGGCATAGGTGCGCAGTCGTGGGGCATAGCTCGATATGAAGGATTGGGGAGGATCATTCTTCTTGAGATCGGTCGCCATTATGACGATACTAACTCAGCATATCCAGAGTTAACTCGTTTCTTGGATTCTGGCACCGCAGGGAGGAATGCGCCGGAGTGTACTGAGCAAGGGTTAGGCGCAAATGTGAGGCTAATGCGCAATTATGTTATAACATGGACAGCGCAATCTATTGAAGTTGTGGGCGATCCTGAGAGATCTCGTTGCCAGGGAGAACTTCAAGTGTTGAATTCAAACGGAACTTTTGGTCGCGTCTCCAAGATGCATCGTTCGCGACAAGTTACTTCAGAAAATGGCTAACTATTTACGGTAGGGGTAGCCTCGCTACTAAGTTTTTCCGTTCCGCGGCCAACCAAAGCCAAAGCCAAGCCAAAGCCAAACCATACTTTCTCTTTTACTGTATGACCTCTTTCTGTGGGGCCTCAGGCTGCCACGAGTATATAGCTGGCTCCTGCCACACTTCCTACAGGGTTTTGCGGGTTTTGCTAAGCCAACTTGAAAAATAGCTAAGCCAACTTGAGCTAGCTAGATCGGGAAGCATTACGTAGCACGCCAAGCACGTATAGGCCCACTCGCCGAGTACTTCCACCACCACCGAAATAGAGAAGCACCTGAGGTACCTAGTGTAGAAAAGGTTCTAGATATAAGCTATAGCGAAGGAGGTGAAGTGAAGCCTAATACTAAGGTCACGTGCTACACGTGATATGTATTCCAATTATAATAGTAGGTAAAAGTTAGTAGGCCTAGATTAGACTATAAATAAAATAAATAAAACAAATATATTAGTAAAGTTTAGAAGTTAAAATAGTTATATAATACGCTCTCTAAAAGTGACTTTATTTTGCTAGTTATTTGGGTGGGGCCACAAGTCACTTTTCGCGTTCACTTATGCATTTTGCATATAACATTTTTTTAATTCAATTCACCCGATTTATGCGTACAGGCCGACACGCTAGGTACTTCGGGTGCCTCCTAATTTCGGTGTCGGCAGAGGTATTCGGCGTGTGGGCCTGTACGTGCTTAGACCCTGCTTGGCGTCTACGTAATGCTTCCCGATCTGGTTAGTTTCAAGTTGGCTTAGCTTTCTTTCAAGTTGGCTTAGAAAAACCCTTCCTACAATGTAGCCACACCTTCAACCTCCACATCGCGATTGTCTCACACTTTCCTACCATACCTACCCTCATGTTCCCCTACTAGCACACCAGATTCATCTAAGGTTGCTTCTCCGCTCTCAGTAGTCCTGAGACCGCACCTCTAGATGGATGATTCACGAGGTTAGCCTCCCTACAATGGGCCTGGTGGCACTTGCTATCTTTTTGTCTACTATATAGTACCCGTGGGTAGTGCCCTACTTCTAAATATATTTATTGTGTCGTTTTACAATTTCAATCTCCTTAGAACTCCCAACATCCAGAACTTCCAACATCCAGAACTTCCAACATCCAGAACTTCCAACATCCAGAACTTCCAACATCCAGAACTTCCAACATCCAGAACTCTCAAACCTCTCGACATTCTGCCTTAGCCATGGAGAATAATCCACAAGCTGCCTCGTTCCCTGCGGAGATATCGCTCCAAGTAATTCAAAATCTGTTCGCTTCAGAACGGCTGTGCATTCCAGCCATCTTTGACCAATGTCATAACCAGTGGAACTGCAAATATTTCCATCTCTGCGCTTCACGGAAATATTATCCTCTCAAGCCCAACAGTTACCTCAGCAGTATCAGCCCGCTGCTTTACGAAGAAGGCCACAAATTTTTCTTTCGGCATAACATCTTCGTCTTAAATATGACTCCAGCACTGTATAGTGCGGACCCTGATGTGCCACGCACGACTGCAACCGAGTCCGATTCTGCGCTTTGGAAGAGCGCCCGCGACCCGAGGACTCTGGAACTACTCAAGTTCGTGGAACCTCCTCTCTCCGCCCAAGAAGTGTCCCATACATCCAATCCACCCCGTCTCATGGAGCGGTTTGGCGGAAGTATAAGACACCTGGTTCTTTGCGTCAAAAATGAGATCTGTGACCTTAAGGAAACAGGCTGGGAATGGCCACTCAAGGTTGACTGGACGACGCTGCCCCACCTCGAGACCCTTTGTCTTGATCTGCAGTCGTACTCGAGGCGGGGGGGAGAGTGAAGATGCGGAAACGCCAGAAGAGTACGACCAGAAGTTGAGTGAAGGGGCCTTGAGTATGGAGTGCCTGAATCTCAAGAGGCTCATTCTAGTTGGACTTTGCAGCCAGTTGTACTATCACAACGAGGATCACAAACGTCGGATGGAGAAGTTGTTTGGTAAATGCGTTGCCAAGGGTGTAAAGATTGAGTTTTTGGATAGAGAGCATACTGAGAAGTACTACCACCCATGGTAGGAATCCCCTGGATTTGCATGCGGGCCATGGAGACCAACTGGTTGGTGTTGTTGGATTTCTGCCATCTTTGGATTCAGGCATTAGGGTTGGGGTTGTTCATTATTTTATTGGGGAAAATGTCATCTTTGGATTCGGTGGTTTTTTGTCAGCAGAATCATACAATTACTTTACTAGCATAAAGTGTGTTAAGCTTCTCTTAATTGTTACTATTCATGCGCCTTATCCTCGATTCCTACGGATATTTCCATTGAGTAATTTGAGAAGGGGAAACGTCCAAGAGCGCTCTTCAGATCAGAGAACCAGAATGCTCAAGACTCGTCGGAACAATCACGTAATCATATCCTCGAGTCATACCTACCTAGGTACCCGTCCCGTACCCTCTGAAAACCTCCAGTCGAGAAGTCTACTATTCATAATCACGTGGGTGGAGTACCTACCCATCAAGGTGGAAGGCCCCCCAGCCTTGCGCGCCTTCCCTCTCTCTCTTCCACGCTGTCGTGACAAGACAGGCAGGCACCTTGTGAAGTAGACGGTAAGGTAAGTACCAATGTAGGCCTCTCTCTTTATCCTTCTTCACTGTCTCATCATTCAACATCATCGTCTACTTTGCTTAACAACCATCATTGCTGCCACGCAATATTGTTACGATATCTACGCTTTTAAGCTCTTGGGAGTTATTGCTACGCTACACATCTAAGTGCCTAACACAAAAACGAGACATTCTTGAAGCCCCTGGGCCTGGGCATTCAGAAAATGCTGAATACCTTCAATCTGCTCAGGAGTCCTGGCGGTATTGACCTCGTTCCCGAGATTTGCTTGAGGATTGCGGAACATGCGATTGACGAGGAGCCGAAGGCAGCGGCAGTCCTGCTTAGTGTTTCCAAGGTCAGTGATAATCTCCCATTACATCTGAGAGTTTATCATATTGATTCAGAATCAGTCGTTTCGGTCTTTACTTCAATCATACGAAACATCGATTACGAAGGCGCTCTCCGAGCATGACGGCCGTCTTATCTATGTCAATTCCTCAGAACCATTGGTACTTTCTTCGCGTATACCTCCTGGCAACGCCACCGTATCTGCTCTCACATACGAATGGTACCTAGAAATGCGGACACGCAGTTCCCAGCTCGAGTATCTCACAAACCACGAAATCACTCAAATGGACGACAGAATAAACGGCTGGCCTACGCTCGATATCCCGAAGGGCGAACTTCGACAGCATGAGAGGGCGTTCAAAAGGCGGGCATTTTGCTTGTTATATAGGTTTGCGGACTGTACAGCCGGAGTCGATGGCACGCATAGTATCCGTACCGCGCAGGCACAATTCCTAGAATGTCTCAACGAAGTGGAACTTTCTACCCTTGGGTGTTTGGTGGAGATCATTGGCCAGGGTTTCTTCAATATCACCAAGAAGGTGCTATTTGCTTCCCCTCTTGCCACTCTGGGTAGCACCAGCACACGTATCGCTCCCGCCCGATCAAGCTCACAGCCTCAAGTAACTTCCCTGGCATTATGGAATGATCTTGAAAACAGGACCCGAGAGAAAATGTGAGTCAACCCATCTTAATCTTCCAGAAATTCTGATACTTTTACCCTGTTACCCACCTCGTCGGAGGGGGCCAGCATCAAAACATCCCAACGGGCCCTTCGGTAAATGTCTCAAAGTTAGTGGAACAGTTGGACTAATCTAGCATAGGTGCGTGTTCGAGGACAAGGTCCAGCGGTATGGCCCTTATTTTGCGTGGTCGTATGTGGCCGGATCGAAGAATCGCAACCGAAGACCTGACCTTTGGGCGCAGTCGGAGCTCCTACAAGGGCTAAGTGATATGAACGCGTTTGAACTTGGATACACTATGTCTTATGCTAGTTTGCAGAGCGTGGTTTGGCGAGTGTTTTGCAGGAAGACTAATTGTGCGCTTCAGGACAGCTGGAATGAGGCCAGGAAGTTGGTAGAGTCAGAGATGAAAAGTATTGGTATTGAGGCATGAATTACGGAATAGACGAGGGTTATTATTTTTCAGAGACCAGCAGCATTAGCGTAGTAGTAGCGTACGAGTAGATGACTATGATGAAAGTTTAGGATGTTACATTGCACTCCTGAGACATTGAAATTTTCCAAATCCGTAGCAACCGTGAGGAAATGCACATGCTGTACCCATCTACAAATCATGTCTCGCCCTCTTGCTATGCTTCCTAATCGTCTCCCCATAGAAATACAACACAAACGGAATCGGAATAAACGCGATACTCAAAAATCCAAGCGTGCTACTGGCCCACGCCACCCCAAGATTCTTATACATGGCACTCGCGAAAATGGGGAACCCAGTACCAAAGCTCGAACGCATGAAATCGTTACCGGCAAAGACCGAGGCTGCGTAATCAGGATATGCGTCGCCCAGGTAGTTCAAGACGGAGTTGAAGAGCAGGAAGGCGCCGATGGTGAAGAAGGACGAGCCGATGATCGGCACGATCCAATGCACGTCAGGCCGTGATGTCCAGCCGAACCAGAACATGCAGATGGGGATGCAGAAGGCGCCGATCATGGCTGGCGGGAGGCGCTCCTCGGGTTTGATCTCGCCGTTTTCGTTGAACTGTTTCTCCTGCACGAAATACAGGTATAGGAAGAAGGGCGGGATGACGAAGAGACCGCCGATGAAGATGCCGAGGAAGGAGAGGCCTTCTTCGCCTAGGTTGAAGCCGTAGATCTCGATGAAGACGATGGCGAAGGACTCGAACCACTAGAACACCGGTGAGTTAGTTATTTCCTATTCAAGACGGTTTCGGAAGTAGAGGGAGCTTATATTCCTAGTCCAGGAAATTTATAGGAGAAGTTAGAGTACATAAGACGAAATATAATAGAAGAGGGCAGAGTAAAATCAAAGAGCCAGTTTTCCTTACGATGTAGAGCAGCCCGTAAACGAGGGCGATGTAGAGGTTCAGGCAGAAGAGGATGGGCTCGGTGAAGGTTAGCGAGAAGGGCCGGACGACGACCATGAGGACGATGGCTTTCAGGCTCATCTGCTCGCCCGTCAGCTCGGGCTCGCTCTTCAGGTCGGTGCGGCCGGTGAGCTTGCGGAGACGGCGGCTGCGGCGGTACAGGATGTTGGAGGAGGATGTCTCGGGGAGGAGGAAGATCATGAGGAGTAGGGAGAAGCCGGAGAGCCAGAGGAGTTCCCAGATCGGCCATTTCCAACCCTCGTGTTGAGCGGCAAATCCTCCGATGAGGGGACCGAGAACTGGACCGCAAACTAGAGCACAGAGAGTTAGTTATTTCCTATTCGAGACCGCTTCGGAAGTAGAGGAAGCCTATATTTCCAGTTTAGGAATTTTATAAGAGTTAGAGCACACGAGACGAAAGATAGCAGAAGGGGCAGGGTAAAATCAAAGAGCCAGTTATCCTTACTGGCCGCTATTCCCCACTACAACAAGTTAGTACTTCAAATCTACTATTTTGTGACTCTTGGGGACGAAAAAGAAAGGTTGAATTACTATTGCGATTGCATAGGCTCTTTTGGCAGGACTGTACATGTCCGCAAGCGTGGCACCGCCGGTAGCTAGTACAGGGGATCCAAAGAATCCAGTCAAGAACCTGAAAGCCAGCAGCATGCCGAAGTTTTTGGCGTAGATGACGGCGAATTGGAGAAAGACGAACACGATCAGAGTTGGAATGTATACGAAATTCCGACCGATTTGAGGGATTTCGGACATGGGAGACCAGAGCATAGGGCCGAGACCGTAGCCAGCGACAAAGATGGAAAGACCGAGAGTGGCGACGACTTGGCTAACTCCGAAGACTTTTTCGACGTCTTGTGTACCGGCAGAATAGATGGAGGATCCGATGTAGACGGAGAAGGTTAGGAAGCATATCAAGGCCGTGACAACAACTTTCTTGCTTGTGGACCAGTTTTGGGGATTCTTGAGAAGGAGTTAGAGAGCCCGTTCATTATCGAGCAAGGGGGAACACTTACTTCCGAGTCGTCGGCTCCGTACCACGTAACGATCGAGACATCTCTCCCCTTCTCAGGATCCACGATAACTCCACTGGGATCGTTACGCTGCTGGTCCTGACTACCTACGCGGGTGTCTGAAGTGTCTCTGGAACTGCTGGGTTGGTTGTGCTCTGCTGCTGTTTGGCGTTGGTCGGAGACATCATCATTTGACCCGCTGTTCTCTTCATTCTTTTCTTCTTCAGCAGTGTGGCCGTGATGCGCCTAATGGAATGTGTTAGAACTCTTCTCGCAAAGCAGATGCTGTTAAGAACTAACCATCCGGCCCGACTTTTCCTTGTCGATGTACCTCTCCCACAGCGAGGGATCTATATCCTCTTCATATTGCATCACTCTTCCCCCTGTAGCGAGACGCAAGACATGGCCAAAACAGGTGTCCCGAACGAGTTCACTCATCGTGGAAATATTACCGCTTGGGAATTTATATTTCTCGATCGGTAGAGAAGAAGAATGCAGGAAATCTGCTGAACATTTGTATACTTATATTTGCAAAACTATGTAGACATAGACATTGTATATATAGTTCCAACCACACGAAGACATACACACGCCACAATGAGATCGTTGTGGCAGATAATACGAATAAGAGACGCAGAGATGTTTTCAATCAAGTTGAGTTCAACGTGTTGACATCATAGTCATGTAGGTTGGTTGACATTGACTGACGATCGATAACTCAAAGAGCATTTTACAGCCTTCCCCATAAAAGGCCAGCCAATCCAAAACCCCGAACTCCTTTCTTAAGCTTTATTATGCAAGATAAAGTATAAAAAGCGGCACTTACCTACTGTATGACTTTCAACCTCCCACGTTATAAATCGGTGCCGCTTTTTCTATCCACCTCGAGGTAAGGTAGACACTCTTTGTGGAGAAAGCCGCGAAACACTATAGGAAATACAAGTAAGATACATAGAATTCCACCTTACTCCGTAGTTTGGTGGGAACTGTGATATCAGTTTGTCACTCCTCATATCAATGACGTCATTCCATCCGTTTTCCTTTATGGAGGTAGATATGAATGCAATTATAACAGGATAGTAAAAGGATGATACCTACCTAGGTAGGTCCATATTTAAGTTCCTTTATTAACTTTAAACAGACGGCAACTAACTTCTCAGCGGGTCTAGCTGCTGCTGTTTTCTCCAGCCAACTTGCTAGAATTCCACGCTGCCTTAACGCTCGAGTACCGGCGGCCAAAAGCGGCACGACTGCAGTTTACCTTCCTCCTCCTCTTCCCACCTTCTGAGAGGCAGGAAGTGGATGGATGCCGTTAATTTTCATACATACATCCTCCCCCCTTAATCCCACCCCCCTTTTATCAACCCCCCTTTATACCCCCCCTATCTTCTTCCCTCCAACTCTCACCTCAACCACCTCCTCTCGCTCCATGCTCCATATATATCAAATCCCAAATAAACAAGCCACATAAACCAGCTACTTTACTTGACTAATATAAATCCACATCACCACCTTATTACCAAGACGAGGCGTTGGCGATACAAGTATATTTACGGAGTAGTAAGACTTTCCAACTCTAGAAGTAAGGTAAAGCTTGGCAGCAACGCATCGGAGCGCTACTGAATTCCCAGCCTAAGCTAATGGCGAGCGAGGGATTAAGGGGATTGAAGTAAATCTAACAAGGCTCTTGGCAATTGTAATCTATTTATCCTTTACTGCGGACACGGACGAGAAGCTACTTAGCACGTTATTTGTAATATTAATGGGCTCAATAAGGGTTCTTTTTCTCGGAGGGAGGGGATGTATCACTTGATCGAGTTGGGATAAAGACAAGGTAGAATTCGAAGAGGGAGGGAAAATACTTGACGGTTTAGCGCCATCAAGCTGGATATTTATATCGAGAGAAGCACTGGCCCCTTCTCTTATTCTAAACTCGCAGAAGAGATTCAACCTCCTAATTGCCCTCTTCATTCAAAGCTGTCAAACGGGGCACCCCTGATTATGAAACCATTGCATTATTATAAGTAGGTATACCCGGTGATAATACACACCCCACGTCTTTTGCACGATACTGAAATCCAAGGACGCCGTCGCAGTGCATTTGGTTTCCTTACCAAGCCATAAACTCCTGTGATGCCCTGTCGATTCCCATAGCCTTCCCAACCCTTATAAGATTGTCGCCCCTTAATACACGAAGCCAGCTCTTATCTCAGACCGTGAGGTGACTTAGCTTTTGGCTCGGATTTTAGCTCCGACTTGTCTGCTTCTTCACCAACAGGCCGCTCTCGTACATCGACCATCTTCCCTCCTCCCAAATCCTTGACTTTGCTAATCAGGGTGTGCTTGGCGTCCAATTCAGCGACATCGTCTCCGCCTCCTATACTGACAGCATTTATAAGCACATTGGGAACCGTACTTCGCCCTGTGAGTTCCGCAAGCTTGGCTTGGAGTCGAGGTCCAAGTTCATGTTTGTCTAATTCCACGACAAATGGCGCAGGGTTGATAATGTACTTTTCGAGGAGAATGTCTTTGGCTCTTTTGGAATGGGGGCAGTAAGATTTCGAGAATATGATGACTGTGAACATGTAAGATTAGAATCGGCTCCCTATAAGACGCATGTGCACACTTACTCGGCGACTTCTTCAAAATGCTGTTGAGTTCAACTTCAATATCATGATCCTCCTTCGTCTCAACATTGTCCTTAATAGGCTCTTGCGCCTCCCCAGTCGTGAACTTCTTCCGTCCAGCCACACTCTTCTCCTCTCTCGCCCCCTCTGCTGCGCTCCCAACCCCCAATACGATGGATGGCGGATCTGGCTTTGGAGCCTTCGCATTCGCATTATCCTTCGCAACCTGTGCGGCCTCCTTCAAGCTTTTCGCCATCGCAGCTGCCACCTGGTCATCATCTGAGGTTCCTCCTGCCGGTTTCTTGTTGTTCAAGGCATTGACGGTCCTGTCGTAGAAATCGCCGGCAGTTCGCGAGTCTTGCGGACTGTTCTGGCGGAGCGAGCCAGTGTAGAATAGGACGGTGATGACGAATAGGACGACGAGGAGGCCGAAGACTTTAATGCGGCGCATGGACGGCATATTGGTAGAGCGCTTGAGGAAGGGGGTGGTGTAAATGGCTGCGTTGAAGTTGTCAGTCATGATGGCTCCGAGATGGGAAAGGAAAGAGCTCACGGTCGTGATGGTATTTGGGCATCTGCAATGGCCGCTTTGACACGGTACCGGGATGAAGTCTCTTGTAAGTGTTCGTGGAATGGATGGTGAGAAATATGCCAAGGCGCGAGGAAGGATGAGTGAGGATGGTGAGGATGAACGTGGAGATGCCCGTGTTACAGTAAGATGCGTCTCAAATACGGGTGTCTTCCCAATGTTTCAATATCGAGGCGTTTATGAAGGTAGGTAGAGCTGGGTGGGGATAAGAAAGTATCAAGTATCAAACGAACAGCAAGATTGTGAATGTAACCTGAGGAAAGGAAGGGAATGGAAGGTCACTAAATCAACAAGAATATACTTTGCGCAGCGAAGTTAGAGGTACCTAAGAAGTAGGTAGTCTCGTACGGTAGGCGGCCCCTTGAAATGCGGAGTTGAGATTTGGGCGGATCCACCGCCCGCCGCACCGACTATATCGGTAGATGGCCTAGACCCACTTGGCAGCCTGGGTCGTGCTCTCCGTGGAAGAAAGTGTCGGAATAGACAAGCGAGTTTTGGTGCCTTATTATTCCGACACTTTTTTCCTCCACGGAGAGGTCGTGGACTTTTCGTGGTCACCGACTACCAAGCTCGAACCTCGTATTTTGTATGTAACGCCAACTAAGAAACGTTATTGTTTCTAACAGAGCCGTGTCTCCATCTTATTTTCCGTGCTTTTAGACATATTCAAACTGAAAAGTGCTGTCGCGTCAATTCGATACATCACGTATAGGGATCTTCATTGGCTGTAGGCATGAAACATTGTTCCCCTCCTACCGACTATTACTAAGTAAAGCCATCGAGAAATTTTGAAAGAACCTCTGCTGAAGCAGACCAGTTGCGAATTGGTCTTCGCTTTGAAATTAGAATCAATTATATATTACTATCGTAAATTATATGCCTCTTATCGCAACAACAGCTTTTCGTACAGGTCGTCTGCCCCGATTCATAACTGTACTGTAAATCCAGCACTCAGCCTGTTTGCCATACAGTATTTCCCCAGAACTATCCCACATTTCATCTCCCAAAGGAAAACTATTATCTCGGGGCTATTTAAACACCCTCATCTGAACGCCCCAATACTAGCCCTTTCCCGCAATGCTCTTCTACCTTCAAGCTTACTAGTCGTCGATGCACCAGTAACCTTCATCCAGTCATCCCACTCCCTCGCTATCTCCATTAGGACACCACCCATAACTGCAGCAGATGCCATCAGTCCATGTCCTTCGCCCTCTAAGACACGTACTTCGCATCTCTTCATCGTCTTCCCAAGCCAGCGAACATTGTCAACAGGAACTCTGGTGTCTTTGCTGCCATGGTGAATGACAACGGCCCGAGTGATATCTACGTATCTGAACCCAATCGTGTGATTCCTTTCTAAGCATACCAGTAGATCCACCGCAGGGTTCGCCCCAGTGGTAGCAAGCTCCCAAATCGCATGTGTGAGTCTTGTGTCATATGTCGTCTGCCTCTCTTTTTCTGCAAGATTACTGGCTGCCGCAGCTAGGATTGCGGCTTCATTGTTTGGGTCCTCGGGATTGTTGGCTGCTCTTGCTAGAGCGCTTTTCTCTGAAGGATCCGGGTAGATGGTGGAATTTCTCCCGTGGTTCTCCTTGTCTACAGCTAGTGCGACCGTGCTCTTACTAGTAAGAGCTGGAGTGTCACGATTAGCGGACCTTCGTTTGCGCCGCGGTGACTTCGGGAGGCTGCTAGTAATGGAGCTGCTAGTAGCGCTCATGAAACTTGAGTTTGCCGCTTTTAGTATGGGGGTTGGGAGAGCGCGAAGTATACGTTGTGATGTTGGAATAGAATTAGTGGGAGGCGATGCCGTCTGACCCCCAAAGGCATTCAACTGAGATGGTGGTATCCATGGTGCAAGAAGGTGGATACGTCCACGGATGTGTTGCGGCATACGGAGCGCAGTTGCAAGGGCATAGATGGCTCCAGCAGAGTGAGCAAGAATTGAGAACTTGGTTATTTTCAATGCCTGGCATATTGCATAAACATCATCTACATGAAGTTAGTAAGACCCCTTAAAACGATTCAACCGCACATACCAGGCCAACTCAAAGGTGTTGCTGTGCCATCGTTATAAGGCTCGCTATGTCCTACCCCTGGTCGATCTGGAGTAATCAAGCGTAACTTCAGTGTCAAAGCGAGTTCATCGTAAAATGCCGTAATGTATCTCGTTAGGCCCATCCCCACGCAACAGAAAACTGCAAACCCATCAGAGTCCCCAACTTCGGAGAAAGATATCATTCGTCCAGTCTGAGGATGCTTGATCTTTTGCGATAATCGAGGAGAACAGAGATATGCTTCCACGGCATCGTCAATTGAGTCGGCACTGGAGGGCCTGTCATCGACGTGTATTTGAGGAGGTTTGACTGGTTCAGGAGACCCGACTCTCGATAAAGGCGTTGAACTGCTTCTCTGATGTGCTTCATTCTCCAAGCCTCTTGGGCTAAGGGGTGCTGACAGTCGCTTCAAACGAGAACCACTACGCTTAGGAATTTCTATTGGTTCGGGAACCTTGCCAGACCTCATTTTTTCGCCTGTGGATCGATTGGGACTCCCGCGTACCTTTCTTTGGGCTACAGCTGGTGAAGGAGCCCCGTCTTCTGCTTCTTCAATGATACGAGACTGGGCCGCTTTGGCGCTTTCAGAAACTTGTTCGCTGGCGAGTGCCGTTGCTTTCGGCGGACGTGGCATTTGCAAGTTATCCAGTGGTTCCATCATTTTTGAAGTTCCCTCTGATGATAACGCCTGGACATCCCGCCGACTTCGTTCCCCTCTCCGATCCTGTTTTTGCACCTGCTCGGTAGCGCCTGCATCTTCACTAGTCCGGTGCTTGCTACTATGTCGACTTGATCTTTGGGATGAACGCTTCTTCGTGGTCGGTGATCTGAGAGATGAGTCTCGCACTGGTATAAACCTACCAGAACCGATACCTCCTTGACTTCCTACGCCGAGGTGTGCACCTAAGTCTTTGGCGACAGGTAATCGGGTTGATGACGAATCTTCCGGCTCCTCCCCAATTGCGCTTTCTGCCATGAAGGAGTCCGCATCGAATTGCGGCAAGACGACTCGATCCATGACAGGCCCACTGGTTCTTTTGCGTTCATATTCCTTTTCCCGCACTCGCTCCTTGGAACTCATATACATCAATCCTCTTGTATTCCTTGCTTGTTTCTTGCCCCAACTATCGCTAGATGACTTTCGCCGTAACTCGAGGGATGGCGCTACTCCAGGCTCGATGGACAAATTGCCAATGCTGCTGTCATCGTCCCGATCCGACCCCTTGGATGACGGCCTTGAACTCCCTCGCAAAAAGGTTTTCAGCGGGCTTGGGTCTCGGGGTGATCGTGGTGCAGTCAGAGGCGAAAACCCCGAGGGTGGTTTGGCAGTCCGTATAACTGGAGGGCTTGCAGCAAGGTCATCGAGCGATTCTTCTTGGATAAGGTCCCGTAGGGAAGGTTGTTCATACGCGCCGTAGTCTATTCCAAAGCTTCCAGTGGGTGATTCTGACCCGTTGTGAGCATTCAAGTTCCCAAATGTATTTGTAGTTGGAGCGGGAGAAGCAGGCGTCGATTTCGGGTGGTCAAACAGTTGACTCGCAGGTGAGGATATGACGGACAGCGATGTTATCAAAGACGATATAACTTCGGGAGAGGCGGGTTGGAGATGTACGCGGTTCTTAACCGGTGTGGAGGGACCTTGTAGAGACTTTCGACGGCCATGCTGCCGTGCCCTGTGTGGTATTGGAGGGGGGTTTGAATCGAAGTTCATGGTTGTAGATTTCCCTGCCAAGTGGATCTCGGCGACAGTTCCAGCAGAGCTCGTGTTGGATTCTATTAGCCTAGGAGACCTCTTGACGCTGCTGCATTGCTTTCAAACAGTGAACAAGCCGAATGATGTTTCAGCAAGCTGGTTCAAATCGACGCGTGCGGTATTTCGACTCGATGCGGGTTTGATGATAGCTATGCAGAGTGCGCCATTGGAGGACGGAATAAATGAGGGTGGTGGAATGCAGAACTTTTGAATGCGCAGCAGTCAGCAGTCTGTCCTGATCAATTCTTTTCACTCTGATAGTATTGTTGTGACTCCTGATATTTGGATAGGAGGTAGGAGGTGGAGGTGGACCCCCAGATATGTACGCGATGCACCTTTTAGGCCCAAGGGAGACCAAGGCTAGGGCACTTGCAGGTACTCCGTAATGCGGCAACAGCCTAAAAAAAGGTACCTTGGCTTGGATGCTGAGGCCTGAGCCAGAATAATGTCTTGCTGGAAAGAAGCACGTAGAAGCGAAAGAAAGCGATATCTCGGAGGTTTTGCGACAGGTCAGAATAACAATGTAACAACAGAAACTTTTCTTCTGTCTTTGTCTCTGTCTCCGTGAACAAGCGGCGTTGCTCAGGAAGCTAAAATAAGGTAAGGCAGTCGGCGCGTGCCTTTGACGGTCCGTGATATTGGGTTTTCATGCAACGGCAATGCACATCGATATAAAGATACACATGGGCATGGGCATGAACATGGGGGATGTAGAGATTTAGAGACATTATAAAGACAGAAGGGGCCGGATACTCCGTGCTGAACAGCGCCATGATCGCAAAACCGTACCGTAAAAATGTGTACTTGTACTCGTAAATTACCGGTACTTTTGATTTCCTGATTTGGGCTGGGCTGAGCCGAATAGGAAACTAGATCCAAATTCCCCGGCGAGATTACCTATACCTTTCCTCTTTCTGCACTGAGTTTGAGCTTGGGCAACAATCATCCACGAATCTCGCACTAAATTACGGTACGTATGTACATGCTTTCACCGCGTTGGATGCGCCAGATGTCTCCATTCTTGACCAGCAGAGCTTCAGGCCCAAACCAAACCCAAACTTCCCCAAGATGCAAGGTTCAGGGTTGGTACTCCGTATGCCCCTCCCCCTGAATGCGAGGCGAGTCCACCACCCGGTTGACACCTAAGGCCAAACAAGAGTTAGGTGCGGGTACTTACAGTACCTAGGTACCTAGCCTAGATACTGGCACTCCACTCCATCCTGTTATCAGGCGGGATCAACAGCTGCGTCATAGGGGTCGTCAAGCAGGAGAGCTTCCAAGAAAACAAGTCTTGTCCCAACCAGATAAAGTAAGTTCTTCGAGAAACCGACAATTGTCTTGCTCAAATCTCCTTCAATATATATATTCTTTTTACGTCGGGGAATTTAACTTGAGCCCCTGATCTTCGTGTAACTATCTGCAAATATGGGCGCTTATCTTTCCGGTGAGCTTATTCTCATATAAAAAAGCTGTTTTCCTCTATGGGAGCTGAGGAGCCTGGAGTTGATTCAGGAGCCTAAATGCAAGCTCCCGAGACAGCTCCTAGGCTCCTTAGCCCTGTCCCAAGATCTAGCTTTTTACTATGCTAATACGTCGATTAAGTACCGGCGGCCATGTACTTTTTAGGTCCCTCTATAGGCACTTATTCGACCAGTTTGAACCTGCTCTTCTTCTATATGGTAGGCACTGGAAATTCTATGGTGCGTACAAAATAATAACATGGTGTTCTAGACATGGAGTACAATGGTGCTTTCCTTTCCTCCATTGAAAGTCGAAATCGTTGGAACACTAGCTATTCGCGCAATGTTCTTCCTGCTGCCCTCGTTACTATTCCTGCTCTTCGACTCTATCCTACCAAGTGTGATGGTCAATATCAAGACTCAAGGCGAGGCGGCCTTGCCAACGCGATCAGGAGGGGCGCGGAGTAGCAGGAAAGGGGGCACGCCGCCATGGTATTTCGTGATAGGACTCAGTCTTATCAACATCTTGTTGGGCGTCGCTCTGCAGGTAGGGATTGAGTTACTCTTCACACAAGTCCTGCATATCAGAAGCGCATTGCAAGTTACGACAACCCTCCCGATGCCCTGGTCCATTGCAAAATACGTCCTCCGATCACTCTTTCTCCGCGAGGTAAGGAACACCCTTCACGTATCTCACAGCCCCGACATCTGCTAACAATCCCCAGATCCTCCAATATTACATCCACCGCTTCATCCTCCACCCCAGCTCACCCACGTACATCTCCAAGCTCCACAACACCTACTTCCACTCCATAACCGCCCCCTACTCCTTCACAGCCCACTACGACCACCCACTCAGCTACCTCCTCTTCCGCTTCCTCCCCACCTACCTCCCCTCCCTCATCTTCCGCACCCACCTGATAACCTACCTCGTCACCCTCGCCATAATCACCACCGAGGAAACGCTCACGCTATCCGGCTACACCAACATCCCCGGCATCATGCTCGGCGGCATTGCGCGCAGGCAGGACGTGCACAGCGAGTGCCGGGGACGCGGGAACTACGCGCCGTGGGGATTAATGGACTGGGTGCATGGCACGAGTGTCGGACCAGACGTTATGGATGATGTGGGCGAGGAGGCTGAGAAACACCATGTTAAGGAGCGGGGTGGGAAGGCGTTGGATGATGCTAAGGAGAGTGGGAAGGATGGTATGAGGGCGCTGAATGGGAAGAGGAAGAGTGCGAAGAGGTCTTGATCATGATTGGGATAGGATTGGATAGGACAGGATAGGAGGCTTTCTTTTAGGCGTTTGTATGCGGATTTTATACCCCTCTTCAGTCATTTTCGTATGATATATTATTCGTCATCTCTCAAAAGCTGGCTTTGAATTGAACCTGTTATATATGCTTTATCCTAAGGGGATTTGCAGTTAAATCTCAATGCTTAAATTACAGGGTCGTATTATTTACCTAAATATATGTCCAAATCGTTGCTTGCTATGACCGTGAAGGCCTTGCAGGACCAAGCACAAGACCCTCACTCGATATTCTAATCCAACAATAACAGACAATCTCGGTCTAGAAATACAGGAGAACAACAAGTGTGAATGACGAGGCCAACGAGGATAAATAAAGATTGCAGAGCGCCCTTCAGCATTAGAATAAAACTCTCACACTATTGCAATTGCAGTTATAGTTACAGGAGTAATGTCTTTTAAGAGCACTCTGCAAGACTAGCATATAACTTTCACATTGCTGTGGTCACAGTGGTTGGAGTAAAGCACAGGTATCAGTATCATTGTTATTTCAATATGTACAAGAGCCAGCCGTCGCTGCCAGCTTCCAAGCCATCCTTGGACCGAGTCCGTTAAATACAGCCACCACTGGCAAAATACTGGTGATACCCTCCCAATGCAACAAGAAAAAATAGAGGGAGTTACATAGATACTGGATAGTCCAGCCAATAACCCCCTGCCCCACCCCCCAAAAGAGGGCGAGGTTGTCCCAACCTAATAGATGATGCTACAAAACAAACGCCGATGTATGGGGTATGCACATGATGCACAATTCCCAACTAAAGCCAATTCTCTGCATAATGCTTTGGTGATGTGACCCCAACTCCTCGTAATGTGAATATGAATGGACAGGGACAGCGGCCATAGCTAATGATTAGGAACCGAAACTATGCTTGATCCATCATGCCTGTCAAGAATCCGGGAATTCTTTGAGGTGAGATCGTCTCCTGATAGATGACGACTTCGGGCTTGCTGGACGGTGGTGGTGTCAACTCGCTGCTGGCGCTGGAAAATGTAGGAGATGCTGCTCGCGATGGTGTGTGTGGTGACTTGGCTGGTTTCGTGTTCCCATTGAGATTCGGAAAGTTAACATTGATGTTTGCTGAATCGGTCTTACCCGTCGATAGCTTTGCCTTCTTCGTATTGGTGAAAGCACTGGTAATCTTCTCCTTGGGCTTCGCGGAAGGCAATGGCTTTCTGATGGGTTTCTTCTTTGGTTTTGTATCCTTCCCTGCAACCACAGTCGTCGCTGGAGCAAATGAGAGGGGTAGCTGCTTCTTCGTCTTTGGCAAGGGCTGAGGACTGTGTTGCCGGGAGTCGGTGGGCGTGAGCATGCCCTCGGTCTTGATGGCTTCCAGTGGTTTCGACTCCACCACGACTCCCAGTATACCCTTCGCCTTCTTTGCCACCTGTATCTCTTCCCTTTCAACATTACAATACTCCCCACAGTCTTTGTCGTCCCACTTTGGAAGGCCAACGTAACGAGCGATTTCATCACATTCGCCTCGGACAACCATGTCCCAAGAGTCCTTCATGTCAACGCCAAGTGGCTCGGGGTCCATATTGATCCAAGCCGTGAATCCTCCTCGGCGGTCTCGAGTAACTGCACACATCTCACGTGCTAGCCGTTTGATTCCAGGAACCTTCAGGCTCGTGCCAACAACAATGACTGCGTCGGGTCGGCTCTTGATATCGGCGGTAGATACTGCTCCAATAGCATCCTGATCAGGGTTGAATTCGTTGTACAATACCATTCTCGGCCGCAGGCGACCAATTCCATGACTTCTAAGGCCAGCGGCCATTCTTACACCGTCAGACAACTCGCATTCCTTACAGGCAGGTGGGTCTGGACCCTCAAAGAGCGCTCCGTCAAAAGGAGACAGGTCACCACATTTCTGACACACCATCTTGGTCAAGCCACCATGGAGTTGAATAGTCTTTGGCCAAGGTCCTTTGATATTGAGAGGGACATTGGTGGCGAGCGGCGGCAGAGCGGTATCGATGCCGTCGACATTCTGGGAATACAAGCGCATCAAGCGACCTTCCTCGGCTAGCGTCGCAAGCATGTGGTGAAAAGGCGACGGTTCTGCGTTCTGAGTCAGGTGCGATAATTCTCGAACCATGTCGTGGAAAGAGCTGGTGGATGAATCGTTGCGGTACACCGACGCGTCAAAAAGGTGTTTCCCCGAGGCTTTTAACTTATGCTGACTCCGCAGGGTAGTGAAGAGACCAGTTGAAGAGCGAAAATCGGGAACTGATATATGGTTAGCAAGATTGATGCATGCACAAGAAGGGAATACGTACTGCCAGAGGATACCGAGATGCCAGCCCCAGCAATTACCACAATCTTACGCTTCGAGCGCAACGTTTCCATGAGCTTCTTGAGCTTGGAATCTTGAACTCGGTGATGAGCCTCTTCATCGCTCTCATTTAAGGCGCGTAAGTCAAGGTATTCGGTCTTATATTCCTTTGGGCCCGCAACCTTACGCCTCTTCGCAGGAGGGGGGCCCTCGCGATCAGGCGCACTTTCTGCCGCGTCGCGGATTGGAGAAGAGGCGCCTTTATCAGACACATTGCTGGACGGGGGCGATGGGTAGTCCACGGGTAGTGAAGGGGACCTCGATGCAATGCTGGAGAGCGGGGAGGAGCATGGCGAAGCGCTGGAAGTCATCGCTGGCTTCGTCGCAGGGGTCGGTCGGAGGGGGAAAGGGGAAGGAGGGGAGGGGAGGAGGGGAGGTTGCCGAAATTGTTATGCCTCTGTACTACTCCTCATTAAAATGGCGGTCGTTGGTGTCGTGTCGAGTCACAATTCGGGGTGGTCGGTGGTGAGGAGGTGGTGGTTGAAGAGGCGTGAGGTTGTACGATCCTGATGCAGAGCAGAGCAGGGCAGGGCAGGGCAGGGCAGGGCAGAACAGCGGAGCGGGCACTAGAGTACTGGTACTGTACACAAGCGAGTTGTTTTGATGCAGCAGCAACACACGGAATCCACTAGCTTTGGTCGGGCGTTCCTATTGTTTCTTTAATTTTATAATTCATTCACTTCTCATAAGACATTCTTGTGCCACTACTATTCATTCATTCATTCATTCATTCATCCATGGATTGAAAGCGCATTAAGAATACTTCTAGCATCGACCCATTTAGGATGAGATGAAAGTAAGATACCGGTAGGCGTAGGGCGGGGAATTTACACTTAGTACAGTAAACTGGAATACTCTGACGAACTCTGACGAATGCTAGAACAGGTGGCTTATCGCTCCTTATATTACATATAATCATTCAATTACCCGCAAGTTCACCAATATTCTTTAGCATACCGGTATACGGTATATAATTTGATAGCACATTCTTCACGGTATCAAGTTGCTGGGTCGATGAAGTTGCCGCTATAGCATATTTAGTTACTTCCCGCGCAATCCTTGCAATTCGGTCCAGTCCAGTCCCAGCCCAGCCACTGCAGCCAGCCCAGCCCAGTTCAGTCAAACCCGCAAGGCTGCGAGCTCGAGAAACTCCACTACAGACTTTCACTCCTCCTCTTTATCGTTATTCATCCGCCTATCGTATTCTGCCTGAACGCGCCATTCAATCTGCATAAGCTACTTACCTACCTTACCCTGCCTATTTAATCACATGCCTCCAATATTTCTCCATATTTTCCACTCCATCTAGAACACTGTACAGTACAGTACAAAAGCCGTCACCGAGAAATGGATGATGGGATGGACATGGATGACCTATTCGGTGATGCAGCAGACCTATCACTCCCCACGCGCCCTCCACCTTCGAAAGAGCTCCACCAAAGAGTCGATGAGCTTCGGGGAGGTGGCTGTTGCCAGTAAGTTTTTCGTTCCTTGCTCCATGTGCTATGCTATGCTCACCCCACTCAACAGGACCGTTGCTTGGTCAAATTGGGGCTGCATAGCAACTATCAGCGCAAATGGGGCCGCCCTTGAATTAAGAAATCTTCGTTGTCATCCAGGCACTGGCAATTGGGGTCTAAGTGAACCAACCATCACACCTGCTTTCACTGCGAATTTGGACGGTGGTCCATTGAAGCATCTCTCCTGGAGTCCAACCGGCTCTGAGTTGGCTGTTATTGATTGTGCGGGACGAGTGACAATTCTAGCTATCTTTTCGTCTCTGAACAAGCCTACTTTACATAGACCATGTACAGGAGATCCAGTCGACGATCTATACGGTGTTGTTGGATGCTACTGGTTAAATCTAGCGCCTTATCCTCCAAATCGCCCAGTAGGCCAAAACTTCTCTTCAAAACCAAGCATCTTATTTAACATGTCACCTAGGCTTTTTTGAATGGCCCAGCAGTCAAGGACGGGTCCATCTATCGGTATGAGGCATCCCAAGCTCCCGTATTTGGACCTTTTCACCCAAGTCACACCAAATCCGCATTGGTGTGCGTGACTACGAACGGTATTCTGCGCGTACTATGGCCTCAGAACAACGGCAAGTATTATGAATCGCACACAGAACTGGAGAGTATCGTTTCATCAGATGATCTGATCACTCACGCGGCCATCTGCCCTGACAAATGTAGGGATTCAGGATGCATAAAATTTGACCCTCACTGACTTCCTTTCAGCCAATACTTTACTGATCGCTTTTGCTACAACTTCAAAGCAACTTCGAACTGTGCGTGCTTTGGTAGATTGGGGTGTGCCTAAAACGAATGAGAAAGTGCCTCCGGGTGCGATGTTACTGAATCCAACCATCAAAACTCGCCATCTTACTGTGACGAGCTGGCTTCACGACACATCCGGGGAGACCTTGAATGCTTCGAGTATGGAGTCTTCAATGGCCCAATTATCTCATCTGGAATTCTTGCCTTCTTGCGGCGGTGCGTCTGGCCGCATAACTCCTGCTACTATTGTGGCCATTCGTTCCCATCTACCAGTTTCAATGACCCATTACAATCAAGATGTTCATACGACCGTAGATAGATGGGAGATTCGCGACAAGCCTCAGAGCGTTCACCCCGCCTTTGAACAGTTAAGTTCACGAAGAAACAGTGTTGGTTCTCAGCCACCAGTAAGTCTAGTAAACCCCTAGATATACCACATGAGACTAACACCTGGTATCAAGTCTACTGTCTTCTTAAAAAAGCTTGACAGCTTTACTGTGAACAAGATTGCACTAACCATGCAGCCCATGAATCTTGGCAAAGTTCTTTTCTTTGCATATAGCGATAGCTCGGTGGATTATCGAGACCGTACTACGATGGCCGAGACCTTTACTGATCAAGACCTTGATCGCGTTTGCCATCTATCCCAGATCGGTTTCTCATATACAGAAGACGAACCTTGTAAGTGCTCTCTGTTGCCTCAAATCTCAATCCTAACCCCTTGGAGGCCTTCAAGTCGCATTATCACCGAGTTACTGCTCCGTTGTGCAGATTCGAAATGATGGCAAGATTAAGTGGAAGCAGCTCGAGTATCATTTAGGCGATATTGGGTCAAGTATGGAAGATTGTAAGCTTTCCATTCGTACTCCCATAGGCCATCCTAACTGTAGCCAGCGCAATATTCAGCTGTGGTGGCAGCTCTAGCTCTCTCTTGCTCTACCGCAGTAATGAGAAACGTCACTTATGATGACTTACTTGCCACAGCTCACAAATATGTAAAGCTAAGTATGCAGTCATCAAAGCTAGGATTCCGCAGAAGACGAGCTGACATGAATAGATTTCGCTTATGACTGGTTGATCGAACTCTCGAAAATACTCAAAGCACAGATGGATTATTCAGAAGAACAACATTACGACGTTCTGATCAGGAATACGACCATCCAGTTATGTCTTTGTATCCAGAACTCCCTCGGTTTCCAAGGAGAGTTCAACGCCAGAACTTTCTCGGGTAAGTTTGCTTGGTTGGTTCTCCAACTACGTAATATCGTTGTACTTGTAACAATGGCCGCAAACCTGACCGTATCTGGTGCAAATCCCAACGACAAGACCTCGCCGCTTGAAGATCCAGGTAAATTCTTCAAAAGAGATCCTGCCTCTATACTAATACTTTCGCAGAGGTGATCAATGCGCTTGCAGGCTCTGTCCGCTGGGTCCTCGACTTTTTGGCTTGGTTAACAGATACACTTCTCACACTCCCTACAACACTTCCTTCCTCAACGGACCTTACAAAAGCTGACGGGTTCTCGCTACCCGAACTGTACGCCCACCTACGCTCCACGAACACAATATCACTACACCTCTTACTATCCTCCCCCACTCGTGGGTTCCTAACAGCAATCTGCCGGCGCCTTAGCCATCTCGACTACATCGCCCGCAAAGCAATGGTGCATGGCAGCACCAACACTAACACGCCTCAACAACCCAATAACTCAGCATCACCCGCTTTATCACCCGCTTTAAGGAGCGCGTACATGCAAATCGCAACGCTAACAAACAATACAATCATCCGCGCCAAAACCATGGAGACACTCCTCTCCTCCCTGACATCCCTCATCAAGAACACATACACCAACAACAACCCTCCATACTCTGGCTCCCCACAAGCAGAAAAGGCGCGCAACACCCTCGAAATCAAGATGCTCTTCTGCGGCCAGTTCCCCGAAGCCTTCAAAGTCGTCATCGCAGAACTATTCCGCAAAGAGGGTCTCCTCGCCGGCGTACGCAGCGAGATCGAGCCCGCGAAACTCTTCTTCGCCGACTTCGCACTCCTAGAAGTCGACGAAGACGCGGTTAGTGTCGCGAAGAGGAAGGCGCAGAAGAGCACCATTGATTGCTTTCGGAAAGGCTGGCTCGCTAACCCGCGGAAGGGCGAGGAGGGCAGGAGGTGGAGGAGGTGCGCGAGGTGCGCGGCGGTCATGGAGGATGTGTTGACGGAGAGGAGGGCGTTGCAGTGGCTGGTTATGCAGACGCGACGGTGCTATTGTAGTGGGTATTGGAATACGCTTGCGCCGGGGGAGATGATTGCTTGAGCAATGAGCTCTCCATTATGGCTTGCTTGCATCAAGTCGGACGCGGCAAGAGGTGGAAAGGCAGAACCGTACAGTAGCCGTGTATATTAGGTAGTAATGCAGGCTCAAAAGTTAATGGGATCTGGCGCTTAGGTTAGGATATCGGTCAATGCAATCGCGGAGTTTACCAAAGGTCACGAGCCAGTGATACACTTCATTTCCTAATATAACGTATATATTTTCCAGTGAGTACAATTTAGAAACAGCGTCACGTCACATACGCACACACACAACGGAACATTTGTTCAACATCTTCCATTAACTATCTCCCCCACCAACCACCAATCTTCTTTCTACTTCCTCCACTCGCCAGCCAGCCCCCCACTCAAGTATCATCTATCCTCGTCTAATGAACAGATTTACAAAAGATCAAACACCATAAGAGAAGAAAAGGACGATTTCCGATTGGCGCAAAAAGTGGTATTTATCATTCAGTTTATCCCTCCCCTGCCGCGAGAAGCGTCCACGAACTACTAAACAGATGCGGAACACCCTCTTCATGCAAGCAAAGAATCTTCATCTCCAATAGAAAAACGCAAGAACTGCGCATTAATGACACTGCGAAATCTATTGAGCCTCAATATCATGGCTAGGCACATGCTCCCGCGACGACGAATGGGCAAGCTTCTCGTGCACATGGGAGTCGCGCGGGTGCGAGTACTTGCTCTCGGCATCCGACATGTCGTTCAGCACCTCCCGCGTCAACTCAACGTAATCGTACGCGAACTCGCCGATCTCAGCGTCGTCGATACCGAGGATTTCTGCTTCTTCCGAGGCGCGCAGGGAGAGGCCGGGGATCAGGTTCATGATGAAGAGGATCAGGCAGGTGCCGCCGAACGAGTAGACGCCCCCAGAGACGGAGTCTGCGAGTTGGTAGCCGAGTTGCACCCAGTGGTGGTTGAGCCAGCCGCCGGGGATTTCGGTGAAGCCGTCGAGATGCGCTATGTAGTCTGCGGCGAAGAAGGCAGTGAGGATGTTGCCGATGAGGCCACCGACTGCGTGCTCAGCGAAGATATCAAGCGCGTCATCAATGCCGAGGATGAACTTGAGCTTGGTGGCATAGTTTGCACCTGCTGCTCCGACGACTCCGTAGACGACGGCTGACCAGGCTGGGACAAATCCGGAGCCTGGGGTGATGGCGACGAGGCCGGCGATGACACCGGAGCAGAAACCGACGGTCGACCATTTGCGTTCGAGACGGTAGTCCAGCACACACCAGGTGATACCTCCAACGCATGCTGCAAGGTTAGTGACCACTGCAGCCATAACGGCGCGCATGTTGGCTGCGAGAGCTGAACCTGCATTGAAACCGAACCATCCAACCCAGAGGAAAACAGTGCCAATAACAATGTGTGTCACGTTATGTGGGCGGTAGTTTAGCCTAAAATGCACAAGTTAGTACTTGGTCTTTAAAAGAAAAGGGTATTTTGGAAGCCTGAACACGAGGCTCGCATCCCCTTTTCAAGCTGCAAGGAATATTACTTACTCATGAGTACCGTGGCCACGACGCTTGCCCAGCATGACAGAGTATGCGAGGGCGGCACATCCCGACGAAATATGCACCGGGGTTCCACCAGCGAAATCCAGTCCTCCCATCTTGGAAACCCATCCGGTAGTATTCCATGTCCAGCACGCAATGGGGTCATAAATGATAGTAGACCAGACAAACATGAAAACAACACATGGAAGCATTCGACCTCTCTCCGCAACAGCTCCCACAGCGAGCGCGACAGTAATGGCTGCGAACATACCCTGGTAGACAGCAAACAGGAGATCGGGGATCCTAGGCGAGCCGACAGAGGGAGCAGCAAGAAGATTACGAAAGCCGATGTTCTCGAGGTTGCCAATGTACTTGCCGGCGGTGTGGGAAAAGGCGAGAGAATAACCCCAGAAGAACCATTGGAAGGAGACTACGGCCGTGGCCATGATGGAGAGCCATATGAGGGACAGGGCAGACTTTCTGCGGGCCAGACCCGAATAGAAGAAGCTACACGAATGACAAGTCAGCTTCTGGGTGTAGCACAGTCCACGTTCTCTGCTGCACTCACCCGACACCTGGAATCATGAGAAGCACAAGTGCTGTAGAAGTGATCATCCATGCGATATCACCGGACTAATATTGTAATCAAGTCAGTTTTGCCCGTCCCGTGTATACTGTTACTGAGAATCGAGGTCTCGGGACCAGAGTGGCTTACATCGTAGAAGATGTTGAGATTGGCATTGGCAGAGTCGCCTCCAGTCATGGAAGTGCCATTGTATGGTACTTTGATGGTGTAGTTCAGCGCATCGAGAACGGAGGGATCCATCTTGATTGATGGTAAGCTGCTTGCTGCGAACAATTCAAAATTTGGGGATCGTGTAGATGTTGATGACAATGAGTCAAGCTGGAGGAATCGAAAGGCTGGAGGGCCTGCAATTCACTGAAGGAGTGGGGTGAATGCGCACGGATGAGGAGGCTCTGGAGGGTGGAGGCTTGGCTTGCAAGTGGGATACGAGGCCGGACCGTCGAGTATTAAAAACGCAGAATTGACGCGTCGCAGTCGTCGGAGCTCGACTGGGAATGAAGTTGAAATCCCAGTTGGAGAAGTTGGATCTCCTTTCAAAGAAGAGGCGGTCTACTACCTAGATAGGTATGCTATGTTGTCGACGCAAGGCAAGGCAAAGGCGGGATCGCAGGGCAGGGCAGGGCAAAAGAGGTTGACGAGGGGAGATGCACAATATATATGCTACCAACCTAAGGTAGGTACTGGGTAGGTATGCATGCCTTCGGTACATCCCTACACTACTCGTCTCTCGTACCTCCCTCCTTTACAAGTAAGTCACTTGTACCTACCCTACCAATCTACATATGGAACAGTCTCCTACTCCCGGTCCCACGGCCACGACCACGGCCACCTTGCTTGTCAACAGCCCACCAACCTAGGACCTCCGAATCGAGGAATCTCTGAGAAGCCGCCGTTTATTTCTTCTAGCTCTAGCTCTATCTCTGCTTTGTAAATTGTAAAATTAGATGCCGGTTTTCCAGCCTGATTGGGACCTCCCCCACGCGGTAGACAGATAAAGCAGCACTTATTATCCGTGACTTTTAATGTACTACTCCGCCTGGGACAGTATTCTAGACTGGTGCCGCTTTGACTTTCCTGTGTCGCGAGCTCCTGGGCCTTCTCCGTGCCGAAAGATACTTACTAGTGGCATTCCCTATGACAGGGTCCTCCCGTTATTAGTCCTCGTTAGTCTCTGCAGAGATAAGGAAGAGAAAGAGAGGCTGCTATTGGTCAACACCAACCCCCACTAATTTGTTACGGCTCTCCATTTGTCCCTATCTTTGTGAGCATGGGTATGGAGATGCCAAGAGCCTAGTGGCTGAGGGGCTTACTCTTTTAGTTTTAGTTTTGTGCAACCCTCATCATCTTGGAGGATGGGGGGTACACGCCCGATCCAAGTTACAAAATAACAGTACTCCGAGTAACACAGTCAGGATCCATCGACTGTTACCTTCCTTCTATAAACTAAATGCTGCTGTACAACACCGTTGGAATGAAATGATGCTCCAACAGCGCTGTTTGTGGCCAAAGAGGAATATAATGCTGGCTATTATTGGCTGCTGTACCTGAATCCAGAATACGGCCTGACCATTTCCGGTGGTACGACTGTCTTAGCACGAGGCTGCTGCTTTGGTGCTCCCGTCAGCACGCGTTCGGAGTACAGTATACGACGTAGTACGCCGAGACAGTCCCACTCAGCGTCTCTAGTCCCCGAGTGTCGGGTTCTTCTACGGGTCTATTCATACGGAGTACGGTATGCTTAACTTCCTCTCTAGATCTCGGGTGGTTTA
Source organism: Lachnellula arida (assembly GCA_007821475.1). NCBI lineage: Eukaryota > Fungi > Ascomycota > Leotiomycetes > Helotiales > Lachnaceae > Lachnellula > Lachnellula arida. Next base: position 2,596 of record QGMF01000435.1, on the reverse strand, counting down.
CGAGTATCTTGATTTCTATTTTCATTATTTAGTCCATCTTCACAATCATTGTCTTCCACCCTGGCCCTGGTGACCTTTCTAGATCTGATCTCGGTGATGCCTCGATGCAATAATTACGTGCAGATTTATCGCTCGCACAGACACGAACTACCATTTTGGCAATTTTACACGGAGGCGCACCTTATTTATAGCAGCTGAAGTGCACTGGATAAACGGTTGTCAAGAGTTTGACTTTCCTGAGTCACCTGTGTTATTTCTAGATTCCTACCTACACTCCAGGCTTTCCCGAGTATTTCGAGAATGGTGGTGTACCGTGTACAGACTACTCCAGTTCAAGAATAGCTCCTTCCGTCCGTGACTTTCGAATCCTTCATGCTCTTGACAGCCGCATCAGGCGTCCCGCGCTCCCTCCTGTGAATACCGTCCGCCTTGTGCGGTTTGCGCCGCAAACCGCAAACTTTGCGGTGCATGGCGTTGTTATTATTGAGCTAGTGGACTCCAGTACTCGTTGGGCCATGCCTCCTACCCGTCTCAAGCCACAAAGATAAAAGAAGACTCCGTAAAACCAACAACGACGCACCGCAAAAGTACCGGTATAAATAATTGAAATCAATCTTCTTTACAGTCAGCCAATAACGACCCTGCGTCAGTACGCATGAAGAAGCAGCTTGGATGCATGGCACGACTCACGCCTTGATGTTTCACTCCGAAAACAAGCTTCGATTCATGATCGCCTGATTATTATTGTGGAATATCAGGAGCTCTTGAGTCCGATTTTGCCGTTTTCCTGCTTTGGCTTTTTAAACATCTTTGGTCTATGCGGTCTCCGCGGGAAGGAGCTATAGCTGTCGTTACTCTACCGCTCTTTCCGTTTCTCAAGTTTCCAAGAACGTTGCAGATCATATAAATTACTCTTGATATCAATTGGTTCAAGAGATGCATTAGTCAAGGTACCCCGTGCGCTCCCCCACCATCTTCATGCAAGTCCTTCCACAACGCGGCGCGGCCCCTAGAAGACGCATAGAGTAAATTACACACTAGAGTTTTCTAAAGGGGCGCCGTTGCGCTACTGCATATTTGCTGCAAGCCCTGATTGATCATATAGAAATATGCTTTCCTCCCATGTCATTAGCTCTTGTTCCGTTGATGCCGCGTCTGCGCGTTTTGAACTAAATACATACTCTATAGTATAGTACATATACAGGGAGTTGCCCTAAGTCCTGCATTTTCTCAGCTTTTCTGGGGTACGTGTGATCTTCTGTTTTTGTGGGGTAGGTATAAGCTCTTTTTGCATATACTATTTTTTTTTTTTTACTTTTCTAGTCACTTTAGAATAATTCTATAGGCAGGTAGACCTGCATTTTAAGCTATATATACTAATTATTAGAGTATAGGTATACTCCCTTCCTTATTTATAAGTGCTCTCCTAGTAAGTCTATTAAATCTAGAGCTGCAAACAAGAGAAAGAGAACTAAAAAGGCTATGGGATCACTGAATTTATAGGAGGTAAAATAGGCTTATAAAAACTTTATAAAAGGCTATGTGATTAGCGTTTGATTAGCGTTTAATTAGTAAATCTATACCCTAGGAAGATGTAGCATTTATGATAATACCTTGTACAGCAGTAGGGAAACCCTGATCCATCGTCTACGAGCTGTATTAAATTCCACTATAAGTAAAAAAGCAAACGTGAAGTATATGAAGTTAAATAGTATAGATATAGTATCTCGACCTGCAAACCTTAGAAACTCTAGAAATAGCAGCTAACTATAACCTATATATTCTCGTTGAAAGGTTAGATATAAGGCGAGAAGCCTTTAGTTTTCTTTTACCTTTACTATAGTAGTCTTTTCCTCATCTTATATCCCGGCGGAACTTAGTCTGGCATATATATCTGTTCCGTGACTATTTTTGGTTTCTTTCGTAGATATACGAAGTAAGTCATTCTTACTTAATAGCTACTATATATAGCACAACATATCTAAGTTAAGTTAAAATCCTAATATATTCGTAAACTCACCCACAAACAGGATTTGAGGAGGCAGAGGCAGAAAAAGCAAGTAGTAAGCGCGGAGTATATTTGCAGGTCAGCAAACTATCTATTTACTTACTTTACAACACACAAATATCAAAAATCAAATATCCCAACAATAAATTCATCAGCGCCTATACTGTATATACATACATATTTATTCATAAACAACAATGCACGTATGCATGCTGTACTCTGTGCCTAGGTAACAAGTAACAAGTATAGTACCATCAAAAAGCAAAAGCAAAAGCAAAAAGCAAAAACCAAACCAAAACCAAAACTAAAAACAAAACCCAAGCAAAAACCCAAGCAAAAACCCAAACAACCAACCAACTCAACGCTGAGACAGACACAAACAGGTATCATTTCATTTCATTTCCTTTCCTTTCATTTCATCTATACAATACAAATCCAAGATAAAAAAGGACGCAAAACTAAATTTACAAGTAAAAGAATAGAGAAAACTTACTTATTGCAATTTCAAGTGGATTCGAGGATGCCTGCTGAGTACGGTGGATGTACAGTATAGTACTGGACTGTAGTGAGTGCTACATATAAGTACTG
>QGMF01000434.1:0-31980 GCA_007821475.1 Lachnellula arida | reverse complement strand
GGGGATACTGATGGTGGGGAGGGAAGAGGAGAGGGTGGTGGGGAGGTGAGAGGAGAGGGTGATGGAGAGGCAAGAGGAATGGGGAAAGGAAGGGGAAGGGGGAAGGTGGCGTTGAGTTTGGGGGCGTATGGCGCGACGATGGTTCCGGGTGCTGAGTATAGTGGGGTGTATGATGAGGGGTGTAGGAGTGCGGTGCAATTAGAAGCGTGGCATTCTGAGAGGATTGGCGCTTTTGGGTGTTTGTATGGAGGTGGAAGTGGAGGTGGAGAGAAGGAGGATGAGAAGAGGGAGTGTTGGGATATGGTTGATTTTGTGGCTTTCGAGACGATTCCGAGACTTGAGGAGGTGGTGGCTGTGAGGGCGGTGATGGATAAATTGCCGGAGGGGATGGAGAGGGATTACTGGATTTCTTGCGTGTTTCCTGGAGAGAGGAATAGGTTGCCTGATGGAAGTACTGTGAGGGAGGTTGTGAGGGCTATGCTTGGGGGAGAGGCGAGGAGGCCGAGGGGGATTGGGGTTAATTGTACGCGGGTGGGGAAGGTGGAGGGGTTGGTGAGGGAGTTTGAGGATGCGGTATGTGAGTTGGGATTGAGTGGGGAGGTGGCTCTAGTTCTGTATCCAGATGGGACGAGGGGAGAAGTGTATAATACGAGTACTAAGGAATGGGAGAAGATTGAGGGGGTGGAAGAGAGTGAGGTAAGTTTGTTGTGATTGTTCCATCTTTAGTGGGAGATGAATTGACTGTGATAGGTTTCTTGGGATGAAATGGTGTTTGGGAATGTTCAGAGAGCAAGGGATCGAGGGGTGTGGAAAGAAATCTTTGTGGGTGGTTGTTGTAAGACAACGCCTGATCATATAGCAAAATTACGGAAACGTATAGATGAGATGGATGTTATTTGACCAACTGGATATATGAAAGATAGGCGGAGCATCTCTATCAGATTCCGCATTCTCAATTTGCGGGTTTCGAACTGCAGTAGGACACGGCAGAGTTCCTTTCTGTGTCGTCTTGTGGCTTGATCTTACTCTTAACCTGGCTGAGAGAGAAGTGTCTATCTTTGTAACGGCATGTGAGTTCCACGTGGTTCTGAACGTGACCTTCCATTTAAGGCCCTCGGGAATACTCCATAGTAGTACCCAATTCAGATCTGAGACGCGACATACGATCGGATCGTCCGGCTATTCAAGAGGATGACGACTAACAGTTGTCAAGTATGTACCCGCTAGGATCATGCCAGGGCTTGTCTCGGAATTGATTAAGCTCTGCAGAATAAATGGCATGATCCAAAAAGGGTCTTCAAGATCGACCGATGAATGAGTTCATTGGAGTGAGACATGGGAAGGTCGTGGCAAGACTCTTTACTTCCCTACGCTTTGGCAATCCAACGCTAGTCTGATCAAAGACCTTCTCGTGAAGGCATATGAAAGAGCCCAAGCCGACACAGAAAATCCAAACGCAAAAGAGAAAAGCAAACGCAGACATGGTCGTACATTTGCAAGGTAGCCAATGGTAAAAGGGTTCCACAATCACCAAAATGCGGGGGAGTCGTTTAAAGTTACAACATGTGGCTTTTCCCGGAAGAGGGTGCAACCCATTGGGGCCTGCCTATCCTATCCTATCCTATCCTATCCCATCATTGACAACGCGCTGTAAGCCGGCACTCGCGGACTTTGATTGAATGGCATGCCGTGTAAAGTATCCAGCATCCATAAGCCAAGTCAAGCGGTTACTCACAAGTTGTGCTAACGGGAGCCCGCATGAACCCTTGGGATGGAATGATGTTGAAGGTCTACGCCTATTAGAAGTGCCTACCGGTAGGATGCTGCCCTCAGGCCACTCATCGTACTGTGCTGTAGAGATCTGCTCACGATGCAAGAGCAGATGGTACGATCCAGGCTCCCCAGCGAACGGCTGAGGCGTCGGCAAAACAGCAGGCGGGTCCTACTCCGTACAGTAAGTAAAGGGGGGCCCTTTTGAAGTTGAAATTTGGTTTCGTGGCCGAAACGGTGATAGTGACCCTCTTACCCCACACTTCACACTCACCTCCCTCTTCCTCACCACACCACATCAAACAGACCACGTCCGCGTAACGAGTACTCCGCGCAGGGATCTCCCTTGCTTTGTGCCACAGACATGACGCAGAAAATAGTGGTGATCCTTCGCCTAGTGACCCAATTGGCGGGAAAGGAGTAAACTCTGTCGAGGGTTTGAAAGAGATGTCATGTCTTGGCATTGCTGGGATTGGGTAGGGCCCCATAAAAGAATATAAATACTGAATGTTGACTGGCTAAAGCTCGGCAGGGTATCAAAGAGCAAAGCTCTCCACCCAAAGGGATCCCTGATTCATGTAAGTGGGTCAACAACCTTAATAAGTGGTCCATGCGTCTCCAACTCCAAATGTATTCTATATATCGTCTTCCCCTCACCTCGCCGTCTCTTCTCCTACATATTTCATCCGCATCAACTGCACCACAATTCCCTTATCCAGCCGCACTACGAACCCCTAATTACGACTGTTACCAACCAGCACTGCTAGTCTGGAGATCCATTCCGCAGATTCAACCATTCGAAATACATACGAACAAAGAATCGCTAAATACTGCCCTCTAGAAAAACGGGTATCATTCCAAGCCACAAAGAAACACCACAACGACCGTGCGAACCTCCACGTCATTGGCCCCACCCCCCCTGAAGCCAGACAACGACCTTCCGAGTTATCCAAAGAACCTCCCACAACTGCAACTTCAAACTGCAATACATTTGCCCGTACCAGACGACTTGAGATATCAACCCACGCAAACACAACCCCAAAATGTCCAACAACGACCGCAACAGCCCTCCTGCCGAAGGCCGACAACGCCGCAGCTCTGTCACCCAGCAGACCTTCAACAATCTATTCGGAGGCAGATCCGGGGCTCCAACGGCCTCCCTGCCAGGTCCCATCACCACAGCCGTGGCTCAAGAACAACGCCGACGCATGTCCATGTCAACTCTCGGTCTATCAGGAACATCACCTACACAGCAGTTTCCCATGGGTGCACGACGAGGCAGCGTCTCAACTGCAGGCTCAGATTCAATCGATGAGAACGCCATTGACGATGAAGAAGGTCCCGCCCGTAGCAACCCCAACACACCCTTCGCCCGCCGCATTTCATTCGGAGCCCAGGCCCTTCGTCGAGCACAGCCCAATGGTAGCCCAGGCACAGGCACAAATGGTACGAGGAGATCTTCCTCCTACACCACAGCCCCAGCCCTTCCCACAATCCCATCCGGTCCTCGGAGCTCACGCTCGGGGTCCGGAAATGGCGGGGGTACCACTCCTAATGTTCACAATCAAGCATATCAGGCAAGCACGCAATCAAAGCCCAGAACAGCTTCTGACTTTTCCGTTTCCGTTCGTCCAGGTGAAGGCGGTGGCTTCAACTGGTCTGAGCAACTTAGATCCCGTGCTGAGAGCTCTGTCTCTCAATCTCAGCGTCCTAGCTTCTCAAACCCCACTCCTGCTGCCAAGCAGCCCACACAAGAGCGCCAGAAGAGCGTGAGTGAGATGCCGGTTCCTCCTTCCGTGGTCCCTGCTCCAACTCCTCCAAAGCCTGCGAGAAAGCAGCCCGATGCTTTCCAAGAGCGAATCCTGAAGGGGGACTTTTACATGGATTAGTGGGCGATAGTCTTTGTTGTTCATTGTTGTTTACATGGAGCATGTTGCTGTTGCAGCGTCATACTATGATGGTGGCGTTGATGGCGTTGATGGTGTACGGGCGGGCTACATGGGCCCCCATAGGCAGTCATATATGGAGCGGAATTAGGTGCACAAGAAGCAAGAAGTTATAGGGGTGTACGCTGGACGTTTCATTCTGGTCTTTGTGTCTTGATAACTTTGATATTGGCGGTATACTCAGCGGGGATAAGAAAACAGCTTGGCGTAGCGTTGACTTTGCTTCTTATTACAGCCCCAACGGATAGGATCGGATGGGCTTTTGCTATGATTCATGACTCTCACTTTTTGTCTTTAGATACATGGTTTTCTTCCCCCTGCTATAGCTTGCAGGCGAGGGTCCTTCATACCAAATTGCCAGATTACTAGTCAGCTTCGTATCTGTCGCTGTACTTTTAGCTAGCTGAATGACAGGCAGACTGAATAATTTCCGTATTTCATGTGACTCTGCACGCGTGCCCTTTTCATACGCTGGATTTTGACTTGCTTGAATTAGATGAAGTCTAGGTAACGTCTCAGACGGCCGAGTCCTTTATATCTGAGGTTATGGAATACGGTACTGCTGCTACGCATGCTGCTACAAACTTATCCTATGTTATGCAATCGATCGTCAGCGAGCTTGTTGTTTGCAAGTAAGTTGCGCTTTCCCTTCCCTCTTACTCTTAAATTCTTAATCCAAATTCTAACTATTTGCAGAGAAGGAGATTTCACTGGAAGCGGATATATCTATAATACACTATCCTCGGCATGCTATCTATACTGGTGCGGGCGAAGCAGCCAGGCCCAGTTCAGCATCCCCCTACGCCAGCCAGCGGATTAAATAGCCAGGCGCTCCTTTGCCTAGCTATAGGCTTCCCATGCCTCGCCAGCGAGATTACTAGATCCATGTCATACTTGTGGAGTGGCATGCCCTGCCAGTACCCCTAAGGTCACTCTTATGTTTTTTCTGTAACATTTTTATATATCAAATATTTTTTTACTACAGTTAGTTAAAAGGGCAGGGAAATAGGAAGAGGTAACTGCACTGTCCCTATATTACTCGGAATATTTGAATAGCTTCATTTTTAGTACTGAGATTTATCACATAATCTACCCCTTACCTCTTCCCTTACCTATCTATGCCATTATGTCTAGCCTCTCCTAGCCTTAGCTTATTAGCCTTTGCCAAGTCCTAGAATCATTACTCGGCTTTTCCATAGCCTTGCCAGCGCTCTTGGTTTGCCCTACCGTAGTAGTTAAGATAAAGGACCTGGTCTGCTAACTTTCCCGAGGGGGTAGACCTTAGCTAGGACATGGTCTTACTTATAATGTGCCAGTTGGCGTGGGACATTAAAAGTCAACTATATGGTCTTCTGCTGGGGACTGGTCTTCTATCCTAACTAATACGGTAGCTTAGCCCAAGGGGTGGCATGGGCTATTTAATTCACTGTCGACGACGCCAGCGACGCCTACGCATCCGCAACATCCGTGCTCTCCTCTGTCTTCATGCCTCCTTCCCGGGAGCTCTCGAAGCCAAGGAGCAGCGAATCAACCTTCCTATCCCACTGGCGGGGTAGGAAGGTAGAAAGCCTTCTATTCCAATCTCTCCTGAAGTACATCCTCATTTTATGCTCTCCAGCTTTCCAGTAGGTCGAATTTGGGTATTTTATAAGTAAGTTTTTACTATTAGAGGGTTGGATCTATATTAAAAGGGGTAAAGACGGCTTCCCACTTTGATAACCTAGGGAAACCTAGCAAAATATAGATCCCTTGCCGCTAGTTCACTTCTAGATTTTTGGCGTCTTTTTCACGCTTCCACTCTAAGCTAGCACTCTATCCCTATATTTCTTGCTTTCTTAGCTAATTAGAATTTAGAGGCACCTTTCAAGCTAGGCTAGTCTTGCTTTCTACTCCAGAGGGCAAAATCTTAGAGGGTAGAAACGCTGCCGAGGAGGCTGTGATCCCGATAGTTGTCAGGCAAAGGCCTGACTTTTTGGTATGGCATGGACCTCCCAGAATTTATTTTCCAGCGGTCGCTATAGCGCTAAAACCACTTTTCACTTTTTGGTGACATTCACTTTTGGCTGCACCGGACTTGGAGGTCCATGCCCTCCCTATACCAAAAAGCCAGGCCTTCGGCCGATAATTGTTGGATTCTTTTCAAATTCTCGGACCTTTATTTTGTGGATTGAATATAGATTTATATGTATAAGTTAATTGGTATACAAGACTTCGCTTTTCCCATATCATTGAATCTGATGTCGATGTCGATGTCGATGTCGATGTCGATGTAGCTGTCTCTCCGACATTCACTGGCAATAAATCACCCACTGTGGGTGAATGATTGACCAACACGGTTTAAGAACCGTCATCACCTCGAAGCTCTCCTGGCGTTCTCTTTTCCACAGGCCACTTCAGCGCTTCCCCTTCAGTCACTTTGTCCTCAAAACACCAAACCTGTTCATCGAGAACGGTATCAATCACCAACCATGGCCACACATCCCAATACGCCATCGAAAACCGCGTTGCCGCAAGACGACGAGGAGGGTCCGCGGAAGCGACATAAAGCGAATACACCGGACTTCTCGTAAGTACCCTGAGCCCGTCAACCTTCGAAATATCTGCTGACATGTTCTGTAGTCAAGCAGATGAGGTGGTTACCTTCCTAGTAGGACCGGAAACTGAAACGCAGAAGCCGAAGACATTCATCGTTCATAAGGAGATTGCATGCTACCACTCGCCGGTTCTCAATGCTGCGTTCAAGAGCGGGTTTATCGACGGTCGCACGCAGACGTATAAGCTCGATGATGTCTCAGAGGGCGCGTTCAAGCTTTTGGTTCAATGGCTCTATTCCCAAAAGTTTGCCATCCAAACGTCTCCAGCGGATACACGTGATGAGCTTGCACACATAAGCTTGGACCTCGTCATGCTTTGGGTTCTTGCGGACAAGTTGGGTATCCCTTCGTTGCAAAATCTCGCTCTAGAGAGGATCAACGACCTTAGTGACGAATCCAGCACCATCCCTAATGATTGCTTACATTACGTATACAACAATTCCTCGAAAGATTCCCAGCTCCGACGATTCTTCACTGAGATGGTTGGCGGACAATCTGAAGCGGAGTATTTCAGCCCTGAAGAAGAGCACAACATCCCACGTCAAATGCTGCTCGATTTGGTGATTTGGAGCATCCAACTGAGGGCTGACACAGTATCTATCAAGGTGTCTGAATTCTTTGTCCCGGTTGAGGTGGATGGAAGGTGATAGGAGCGAGAGAGACTAAGGAATGGTACGTACGCAATAATGTCTCATCTTCTGTGAGACATTCACTAATGGCTAATTTCAGAACAGGATGGTGGGACTGGATATAAACAACTCCGTACTTTTGCTGGGAGAGCAACGTCTTGGTGGAATACAATTGCATGGAGGGGTGGACATGGTCTTGATGCCTTCTTGCGAAGCGGGCTAAGACACTAAGACAGCGAATATTATGTTTAGGTTCCGCGTGGTCTCACGACATTGCATTGGGTGCGAAATGTTCAAGTGCTTTTCCTTCCATAATATTTCTTCCTGGTTAATAATCTCCATCCCTTGAGACGACAAAGCATTAATCGAGCGAAGATGGTGCAGCTAGCAGCTGAAATCCAAATTCCAGGAATACTCCCATCATCCCATCCCTGCCACTCTCGCGGTGGGTAGGACAAGCGGCACCGATTTATAATGTGCCAGGCGGCGTGGGACATTTAAAATCAACCATGGTGAGTGCCCTTTTGTCTATCCAGCATAAGAAGCATAGGGCTTTTATGGAGAAGCACTGCAGGAGTTGAAGGGCGACAGACATATTGTGGAGGGGCTAAACCCAAACCAAATAATAAGGAGCGTAGCCCAGGGCCAGAGGGGTTGGCAGAAGAGTGATGTATTTGCAACTGAAGTGTGGTGCTGAGCACTAAGCGAGGCGAGAGAAGCTATATATACATAGATCCATGTCACGTGCCTAGTCACCTGACCCGCACCTTTCGTCCGAACCAGCGTCTCACCCCCACCACAATATGCATCGTGATCCACCATCCTTCGCTCCTTGCTTGATCGGTACCAGAAACTCTGAAAGGTCAAGTGAAATGGCACCACGTCGCTGCTCTGTATGAAATATTGCCAAGTCGATTAGCATTTCTTTGGGAATTTGGTTTCTCTGCACCTTGAAACCAGTGGACGAAAATCTAGAAGCAACAAGTCTGACGTAAAACTTTCGAAGCAAACTGTCCGACGAAGTATGTGTGTAAATATATTCTAGTACGTTGGACACTGCCATGATTTTGTGTCTTCTTGGGAGCTGGTCAAGCAGGCCCAACGCGTGATTTTGTAATCTAACAATCGAGATACGCTCCGCGAGAACCCATAGTTCGACCAAAGCAAGGGTCTCCGCGACAAATACCGTGCAATCGTGGACACAACCGTTATCAAGTTGCCTGACTCGTACCTTCTGGGAATAAAGCCACTGTAGAAGCAGTTTGACAGCCCGTGGTGTAGTGTCCTCGAGCCGGTACGTCTGCGTTTGGCCCTCGATGAAGTCGGAATTGAATGCAGCATTGGGGACAGGAGAGTGATAGCAGGCGACCTGGGCGGAAAATAACGATTTGTTAGCGTTGGACATTTGAGAAGGTGCTACCTAGGTAGACATTGTGGGAAGATTCGATCGGGATTGAGGAAAACCATACCTCTTTATGAACCGTGAATTTCGTCTCCCATTTCATCTCGCCTTCGCCTTCAACAACGATGAATGTGACGAGAGAGTTCGAGTCACTGCATACATGTCAGCTTCGGAATCAAGATATCAAGATCTGTACGGACTTACGAGAAGTCAGGTAGCTTGGTTTGGTGCTTTTTTCTAGGACCTTCACTCTGCAGAGCTGCGACAGCTTTGTTGTCCGACATTGTGTGATTGGTTTCTGTTGGGTATCTGAGGAGATGCAGAGTTAAAAGAATAAGAGTTGAGGTTAGGGATTCTCGAGGAAGGCGGTAGTCAAGTCTCGTTTATATACGAGAGCAGCTACTGCAGGAGGTCGAGTTCAGAATAGGTGACAGACTTGGGAGTGACTGGAGATTGGTTTGTGCGGACAGGTCGAGAAACGGAGCTAAATTGAATTAGACAAGTTGTTTAAGTTGTTTAGGGCCTGTTTGGTCCACGCTGCTTTTAGCAGTCAAACGGTTTCGTCGACGGTCGAGAGCACATTACAGACTTATATATTAGATGATGCCACGCTAGTGGTATTCAGGCTTGCCATGAAGTGGATGTATCGCCACGATCCCGAACCGCCCAGTCCCAACTTCCCTCCATAGGAACTAAGGACCTAAGGAGCTATTTCAGAAGCCTATATCCTACAGTATTTTAGCCCTCGTCGACTTTTAATGTCCCACGCCACCTGCTGCTTTTCCTACCCACCGCGAAGCTCCCGAGATAGCTCCTATGCTCCTGGGCTCTATCCCTAAAGCTAGCCTTTTACTATGCTAATATGTTGGTTAGCTAGAGGCTGAGGACTATTTTTTATTTGTAGATGCTTAGGAAATAGCTGCTTGGGCTGGGGGAGAGAGGGTTTAATCACTCACAGTATCCTGTCCTAGTCATCCATCTCATGAAATATATAAAAAACCGTAATCTACGTTCACAGAACTACGCTTTCGGTCTTGCCTAGTAGTAGCCAAAATTGCTTTGCGACATGCCATTAAATACGCCTTCATCCCCCTTCACCTGGATATCTCATACACTTATTTTTTTTTAATCACCGTGTCAGCTGCAGAAGGGTTATAATATCAAGCTCCAAATTAATCGTCTTGTCCGGCGGCCACCCAAAATCCTCATTCAAACCCGGAATACAGTGTGAGTTTTCCCTCCACTTGAGTTCGTCCCAAGAGCAGCTCTCCTCCAATCGACTCTCCAGTCGACTTTTCTGGACCATGGCTCTCCCGACGACACTGTATCTTGGGCAATCCGCAGAGCGGCGAAGGACGGCACAAATATCGCAGCCTAGGAACTGGCAGATAACATCGCCCTTTCGGGCATTGGCGGATATAATCCCGGCGCGACCGCTTTCGAGTTTGAAATTTAGGAATCTTGAATGCTCTTGGGTCTGGCTGGTATCAATCTGAGCGGTTGTTTCTCGTTGCTCCTTGGTACTGGCTGTATCAAATGAAGTTTCTCCCACTGATGTCAATTAGTCTTAGTAGGAACGAGCAAAAGTTCGACTTACCATGGAAAGCATTTGAAACGTTCGGATCGATAGTAATAACCCTTTCCATGAGATCGAGAAACTCGCTGCTAGAGGTGCCAGTATCTGTTGAAGTACTCCCGGCTTCTTGTCCAGGATCTGGGAATCTTTTCAAGCGAGATACATTCCCCAAGATAATACCTCGAGCTTTGATGAGCTCTAAAGCCCCATTAGTTTCTTTCGGATGTTTTGCCACCGCTTCCTCCAACTCATACATGCTTCCAAATATCCTCTGCAGTAATTGGCTGAAGCGAACCACGTGGGGCATGTAAGGGCTCTGAAGACTGCTATAGGACTTAGAATAGAAGTTGACGACGTCTTTGTATATTTCGAACAGAGATTTCGAGTAATCAACTTCCAGCTCTTCGTTCTGGCAATCCAGCGCAAGGCCTAATAGGCCGTATATTTTATCTCGTGGATCAGAGCAAGACGATCCCTGGTACGACCACAGCAGGTCCTGAAGAGTATTCTGCTTCGATTGTCGATGTCTGGTGATGATGAAGCCTTTGCTTCGGATTATAGTCCGGACGTCTCTCGGGAATCTCATGATGACTTTCATATCATTCTCGGCGTCGTGACGATGCTGCATACGCTCCCACTGTATTGCTAGCTTCTCCATTTGGGAAAAGTCTGGAACGTGCTGATTGCTCCCTCTCACATTGATTAGCATGTATTCTTTTGGCCCAGCAAGGTCGACCTCTAAACAATAGCTGCTGTAATCCTCTAGTGCGTCTGTGTCTTGCTCACTGAAATGTCGAAATATATCCAAGATCACAGGATCAATCCAAAATTCGCCGCATAGCAGAGCGAACTTAGACGCAAGTGCAATCTCTTGAATGATCCAGATCCTCTGCCAATAAGGCCGCTCTAAGAGAGCCCCCAAAACCCTCAAAGCATTTAGTAATGGACTTCGAGTTTTAAGCTGAACCAGGTCTGACAGATCTCCCCTTCCCCTGTACGATTCAATAGCAATCATTGATCGTCTGTACACATAGTTAAGCTCCTTTGATTCTGCCAGATTTACGAAAGGTCCCAGCCAAACAAGCACTTCTTTCGCGTTGCGGTAAATTTGAGCCATGAGGCGCACCTGGTGATTTCTTTCCGCTGTGTCAAATTGGTTGACACACAGAGCGTCAATCCAGATTTTGCTTCTGCATAGCCATGCTGCCGAAGCACCATAAGTAATCACATCGGACTCGCAAGTGACGTCCCTGCAGCCGGCCCTCTTGCGCAAGTGCCACAAGGCTTGCCAAAGATTTCCCCTAACCAATACTGTGTATCCATTCAAGAAGATGTGCCGTCGAGGTTCATCTTCAGAGCCCCATTCATAGGAAAGAGCGAAATATTGTTCTTGGGCTGTATTTTCAAAAGAAAAGTGCGCAATTGAGCATAATATTGGGTCGTCATCGGGCCCGGGTGCAATTTCGAGAAGTCGGATTTCTTTTGCATGAGTAATAGGCTCATAATGATATGCTGGAGGCTCTTCCATCTTTAAATGTATTATAGAAGTGTGTTTCGGTCAATGCTGAAGGAAAAACAAGCTCTTAGTCCTTTGTAAGCTTACGTTGCGTGTGGTAGGGCTGAGGTGAGGCTATGTTTCTGCCTGCGCTAGAGACAACTCCGTGTATCATGTTACCTTAAGTAAATTTATACCTGGAGGTGGGAATTCGATGGCTGGTTGGAAGAGGGCCTATGATGCAGCGGAGGAGCTGGAGGTGGATGATATGATGCGGAAGTGGTGGTGCTGGCTGGAGAGTGAGTGGGTTTGCGGCTGTTAATGTGAAGGCTTCACGGTGAAGCCTTGACCGAAGAAGTCGACGCTCATTGGTCAGAACTGTGAGTGCGTTGTTACATGGCCTGAGCAGGCGACACCGGAACTAGTGCTGGTGGGTGAGTGGTGATTGGTTGAGGGATCTGTAGGTTTAGAAAATGAATTTGCAGAAGACGAGGCCGCATGCCCTGTGAATGGCAAATTGCCTTCTATTTTTCTAAGTCATCATTCATGGAATTTTCGTAGCCTTCCCTTCTGCCGATCAAAATCCGTTCCTGTTCCTGCCTTGTGTGAAATCCAAGATGACTTTTGCCTATTCCAACCTCGACCCTCTTACCGAAGACTAATCGTTCACTAGTGCTCGTACAGTACACGTGATAAGATCAAGTTGGCTTTAATACTTTCCAGCCACTCAGCCCCAACTCTTCACTGTCACCAGCCAACAGATCCTCCGTCGGCCTACGAGGTGGCAGACTTGGTCTTGGGCCATTGTCGTCGGTATAGGGCCCTTCTGAGCCATTGACGGCCTTGCTTGCGGCTCCTCTCCTAGGCTGCGGAGGGGGTGGTGGGTTGCCTGTTTCTCTTCGATCCTCTACGTCTCTCCTACCGTAACTAGCACCTAGAGCATTGCCTGGTCCCGTCGCGCGTCTAGGAGGCGGTGGAAAATTTGTATCAACTATAGGCGGTCGAGGTGGTTGTATAGGAGGTGTTTCTGCGCGGGGAATGGTCGCAAATCCGTTGACCGCGGAAAGCGTTGGCGATGAGGTACTAGACGGGGACGCGGTAAGATGGACCGGTTTGCGACCAATGCGTGGTGGAATCTTCTTTGACGTAGAGCTGGTTGTAGAGCTAGAAAGTCGTCGATCGGAAGATTGCTGAGAAGCAAGTCTTGATGCCGGAGGTGCGTCTTTTAGAGATGTTTGAGAGAAATTCTTCGCCAGTGTCCCACTAGATGAGCCGGTTGGGTCGAATGGAGGGGGCAATTTTCGTGTGCCATTTGTAGTCGGTCTAGGATTGACAGGTGGAGGGTCGAATTTTGTATTGACCTTGTTCTGAGACCCCATTCGAGGAACCGTAACCCAATCTGGCTCCTCCGTTGGTGTATACGGATTCGAAGGGCGATTTGGATTTGGTATCAAGCCATTCTGTGGCGGCTTTATCGTAGACTTAGCAGGGTTTCCGTTGTCGAGCCACCATTTTCCCCGATCCGAGCTCGCAGGTGGTAGACCAGGTTCAATAGGATCGTAACCAATTAGGTCTTCGTCATCTGTATCATCGCCATGAGTATTGGCCGTGGTACTACCAACTTCTAAACGTCGTTTCTCGTAGATTTCTCGACTGAGAGATTCTCGGATAGCTTCGTTGACTATGCTGACAGTGCATTGAAAAGTTGCATATACTGGGCGATGATCCGAGAACCGAAGAGGCGCCGTATTGTAATTAATTTGGCGCAGATTTGTACCCTTTCGAAGGATACGATCTGTCCAAGCAGGTATTCGAGCCTTTTCGGATGTGTCATATTGGTCATTTCCGAGATCGTACTTGTACGTAGGATTGAATGTGATTTTTGATTCCGAGTAGTAGGGAAATGTCAGGCCAGCAACCATTTGTAAGTTCAATTGGTCATTTTCGTATAGACTCTCAAGATTCCCGTTTTTGATCAAGTGCCTGACTTTGTCTGAGCCAAGTCCAATGCGATAGTTGAAGTCTCCCATGAATATCACAGTATCGTGATCATCAATACCCCGGTTCCTTTGAAATCTAAGACCATGGTGGATGGTACTGTAATCTCTGTTTCGCTCCTCGTAGTTTGCAAAACCTGCCGCCAGGTGTGCAGTGACAAAACAGATCTGAGTGTTTGCGTAATCCATCCTGATGGCAACAGCACCCTTATTGCCTGCCATGCCAGACATTCCTGTTTTCTTGACACTACCCTCAACGTTCTTAATCTTTCGTAGTACTGAAGCTTTGACGAAGATACAGAGTGCAGCTCCAACAAGCTGCCCACTCCTCAAAAGTACGTAATGCTCGCTCCCAATGGCATGGGCATGGTGGTTCAATGTCTTCCTGACAGCTCTTTCCCATTCCTGCTTCCGCGTGGGGTCGCTATTCATGATCTGCTGCGGACTAAGTTCCACAATTTCTTGAAAGCCAACAGTCACAATCTCAGGTTGCTGCTTAGAAGATTCAAGTTCGGGACAAAGCCAAGAAGATAAGTCCTCATCAATGCCTGTGGTGCGGCCGTTTAGGTTGAAGGTTCCAGCCCAGCTAGAGAGCTTGTCAGCGTCAGAGTGTCAAGTAAAAGATAGGGACTAACATATTTATGATTTCGGATGATTGATACTCCGCACTTCGTTTTGCAAGCTCGGCAGTCACAAAATCATTTATAGGATCAAACAGATGCACCGGGGGTTGCCCAACCATTCTACCCAGCAGAACATCAATGGTATTTTGACGCCCTTTATCGGCAAAATTGTTGATGTATAACCGAGTGGCGCTCTTCCGTGCATCTGCAATTGCCCCCGCTAAAGACATTTTGCCATGTCTAGTGAAAGACGATTTGAGGGCACCTGTCCCTGCGTAAATTCTTGATAAGGCATCACCATTATCAGCCCATAAGCTAGAATGTCGCATCCAGAAGTCTGAAGCTGCACGTTCTCCCCGATGACCTAGAAACGAGTCAACGGCCATTTGAGAAATGATAGTCTGAATCAGATTTGTTCTATCCAGACAATCAAGGCAATTTGTCCGGAAGACGCCCTCCTGCTGCAGTACAACAACTGTCCTGTGACGAGGCTTCTCTTGGATGGTTTCCTCAACCGGATCTTCCATCTCCTCAGAAAGATAGTATGCAAAGCCATCTGCTGAGTTTTCAATTAGTCTCCGAATCATGCTTGCTGCCTCGTAACCATTTGGCCCTTTTGTCTCGGCATGGAAGTCAAATTCTGTCTCTCTCAGAAGGTCGTGATCTTTCGAACCTTTTTCCCCTGGGTGGTTGAGAGCAGAATGCCTGACCCCATACCGATACAAGTTTGTCAACTCAGCCTCGCCGGGCTTCACCTCGCTCAGCAGGTTTACCACATGCACTGAGCCGTAATTTCGTTCTAATTCTCCAAAGTGCTTGTCAAAAGCTGGCTGGGTGCCTTCGGCGGATCGAGTGATACTTATCTTCTGCTGCCCTGGAATCAAACCAGCAGCCTGTTCCCAGAAAACTGGCACAGAACCTCTAATCTGCACATATGAAAAGCATATCCCCGACGGCCTTTCATTTGTAGCGGGGTCTGATTGTCCAACTACAGAAGGGCTCCAATATATAGTTTCTGACTCGACGAAGTTTGCTACATTTCCATCATCGTCTATTCCCCTACTGTTGAACCGTGTTCCCGCTCTGCGGCATGATAATCGTGATATGAGTGTAAGAGATGAAGGGAGGCCCGTTCTCGTAGTTCGTAAAGGCGCCGAAGAAGATGGTATGGTGATGGTAAGGACAAATCCTCGGATGGCAGAAGTCAGGATCCGCGAATTGTCCAATGCCTTTCCTTCGTGCGCAACAAGCCTAGACCGAAACTTGACAAGGGGACCGATCATATAGGAGTTCCAAAGAAAGGATTCGTCGAGGTCAACTATATCAGCTGAGGAGGCATCCGTGGAACTAGAGGAATCAGCAAAGTAGCTGCACAATAAGATGAAATGCAGTTACCGATCCTGTAGTCTATTTGTCAGATCAAAATCAGTACTGTAGTAAAAGCTACCGTTGCCCAGCAATTTCCGTAGCTCAGAACATGGATGCTCCAGGGGCGGCTCCCTGCGACTTAGATTCTGCCCTCCATAGTCCTGCCCCTCTGTCGAATACGGATCCAAATTATCACTGAAGATATTATCATACTCCGAGCTGTTCAGGCAGTAGAACTGCACAGCGCCTATTCTCTCAACCGTCTCCCCAGGCCGCACAGTAGCCACCCGGTGGCAAGACTCTATGACACATATAAAGATATGATTGTCTACAGTTATCAAGCCTAGCGTGCCGTGGACTGGAAGCGGGCTTAAGGTTCGATAATCGCTGAGGTCGGCAGTAGATATGTCTACAAACTCCACCATGCATCTAGCGGCACCTGTGCTGTCTACAGAGGTCCTTGGCTGTACCGAGTGTGCCGAGGCCAGCGAGCCATTCGAAATAGCATCGTTTGTTGACGGACTATGCCTGAATATCAGCGCGCTAGTTGGCGTTACAAGAGCAATCGAGCGGTGGGGATATTCGCGAAGTAGGACGCGAATAGACATGACTGCTTGGTGAACGAGGGGTCGGGCTCAATATTGTAGTTGTTGGTCATCTTGGGATTGGAGGTGGCTTGGTGGCATTGTTGTCCTCCAAAAATTGAGGCTCAGTGTTTGAGGTGAGTTGTGAGATGCTGTCATTTAGTATATTCTGCCATACATCACCGCCTTCTGTTCGTAGTGATCACGTGCCTACGAATGAGGGGTTTACGTGGGTATTTTATCTACTCGTAGCAGAGCCTCCGACTATTATTATTAGTGCTATTGGAAGGGTAAGAATCTCATCTGATCTTGGGGATCGAATCCATGCGTGGGTAGGTCTTTCTGGCTTCTGTGGTGTTTATTTCAGTTTTCGTACATTTGTACATGTATGTATACTAATTCCCTCACATATTTACATTCTAGTAACAGGTACCCCTCCGAATCCCGAGCCTGCTGAAGACATGACATCTTCTTACATTGTTCGAGACATCTTAAATAGTGTAAAAGTCCATTAACGAGGAAACTTTACTCTCCTGATCAATTTGACCAGATTGGTAGTAAAGCTGGAGTATGTCATTAAGAGAACATTTTCTGCTAAACTCAGTTCCGTCTTTTGATTCGCCATTCTCTTGTTTTGTTATAATCGATTATGATTTAAAAACATGTGAGAACTTTCAAATGAACGTAAAAATCGTTGATGAGGTGGCGCCTTCTTTAAAGCGTAGGGGGAAAGAATGACGAGGGGGAAAAGCAGTACAGTAAGAAGGCCGTGACTTATGAACTATGTTTTGGTATCCTCTTCCCTTTTAATAGTTGGATTGTGCAAACGAAAGACTGTATTTGTTATATACAATCGTGATGAACTCGATGAATCTGAAAGAGATTAATTATACTCGCAGCACTCACCCCTTTACGGACAGATAGAGAAGCGAAGCGGTGTAACAATTCATACGAGAGGAGCTGGTGGGAGGATTTATTAGTTACTGTCCGTACGGAGGCTAGTATGACCACATTGGTTTCCGTGTTCGGGAATGTGAACCTTGCGCGTCTTCCCGAGGCGGTGGCTTGCAGTCGGCATGTCTAGACCGCACGGGGTTTTGAGGAGAGCTTGGTGGCTTAATAAGAATCGGTAATAGCGCCAATAGATATTGGGTGTGGCTGGTGGTAGACCCCGAATATTCCGGAGTCCCAAGTTCACTCAATCATGGGTGGGCCATCGAGAATACGGAGTACATGTGACTGGCGAGTCACGCTGATGCGTGGATTACTATATTACTTCCTGGTGCTTCTAAGGTAGGATTAGGATTAGAAGGCCACAGGAAGCAGACATCCGCCAGTCTAAAATCTTATCTGATGGGTGTACGTTCTCATTATTATTATTGGTGCCGTATCGTACCGTAACTCGTACCTAGATTCTCATCTCATCTCCCAGTCTCCGATCGTTCCTGTTCCTGTTCCAAGTTAGCTTTGCCTTATGTATCGAGGGCCTTGATATTAATAATTTGTGGGAGGGTGTACGACAAGTTCATTTCTTAGTACTACCGCTCTTCCTTCCTTCCTTGGCATCTGATGGATTTATTATGGCCTGGGCAGGCTGGGCGAGAACATCAATTTTGGCTGCTGCGGGGGCTTTACCTAAGGCTTGGCGCTGGTAGGCTACTTTGTACCTAGCGCCTGGGTGCATGCTGATTGATGCTGGGTGGTCGTGGTCTCTGACATTCTAGAGCGCAGGCCCAGATGCCCACACGGGCACATTGCAGCAAGCCGGATAGCCCCACTACCGCCATTGGCTGAACAAGGACGGCAGCCAATTACAGGGCTGTATTCTCATCCTTCATGCAATCCACTTTCCCTCCACGGGCCGTTGATCTGACACCGTTTGCGGGAAGGTGTGACGTTGATCCTTTCCCCCCTGAACCTGGCCTGGATCGACGATGGAGCCTCCCAGAGTTCTACGGTCCCACAGTCTCTAGTCCAAGTCCCACAGTCCTACAGTCCCACAGCTCGGCCTACCCACAGCACAGGAATTCGAGACACACGCCCTAAGAAGCTTACCCAGGCTTGGTGGAAGGTCTAGAATCACATCCTGTAGTGTGGTGTAGTGTAGTGTAGTGGGTAGTGTGTAGGTAGTTGCAACTTACACCAACAGCAGACCACCACCACCACCATCACCACCATCTACCGCACTGTACTGTATGTACTGTATTGTACTGTGCTGTACCAACTTCTTCTCCTTCTTACAGGCATCATTAATGAACCCCCCTTCGCATTAACTTTCCCTATTATTGAGCCAAATCATCCCTCCCCATCGAACATATCGAAGCCCCTCGTCCAGAGCCCCCAATTAGCACTTCCCTGTTCCTGCTCCCTATCTACACTACACTATCACTATCGTTGCCCGCATCTCGTGAACTGACCTGATCTGAACTCCGCCGAAGCCTTCCTTTAGACCTTCACATACTTCCTTTCCTTTCTCCTTTCTCCTTTCTCCTTTCTGCCGATCTCACCACCAACGAACGCTCCATTCCTACCGAGAGTGCGAGAGGTTGAGGGACCTGGGTTTAGCACCTTCGATCAACTCCCCCAGCGGCGTTGCCGCTCCATGCCACCAGAAGGTCTTGATCCGCCTTCTAGTCGTTCGTCTCTCATGTCGCAATTTGGAGCACTGTATGCTTCTCACACGACCGAGAACGAGCTTTGTGGGATGCACGAGATACACTATCACCCAGACCCTTTCGATACACGACCCTTTGGACCTCGTCAATTTAGGCCACATCGACAGCGAACAAGAAAACGTACTGCTGGGGACACAAAGTTCCAATCTGCAGGGCAGCCTGGGGTGAAGGATATGGATGAAGGAACGGAGGAATCATCGCCAGATAATTTAATCGACCGAGCCACACTTTGTCTTCCCGACTTTGCAAGAGACACTGTAATTCATGGAGGGGATGAACGATTCAAGGACGTACTACGCCAATACTTTCCCTCAGCAGAGAGCAATGCTACAGAACGCCTTATTGATCTTAAAAACAGGCTGAGGAATGCATCAACTCATGATTTCTGGGGACTATTGATGGAGGAAATGTGCGATATCACTGGCTCACAATGCGGTTTTGTTGCTAAGAGGATGCTTGTGGACGACCAGGACAGTGCTGTGGAAATGCCACCCCTTGGCGAACCCGGGTCATGTCTAATGGGGGTGGCATTCTATGTCAATAACGGTGCGGACGTGAAGGAACTATACAGGGATTATCGATATCATGCCTTTGGCACTCCATGTGAGCACATGAAGCATGATAAAGTGTTCATCGTTCCCGAGAGGCTCGCGGAAATCACGCCCAACAACCCGAATGATTCCGATTTGCCATGGGAACAATCCGAGGCCTTTATTGGTGTACCGCTATTTAGCGAAGGGAAATGTTTTGCTCACTTTGGTCTGACATGGTCCACGGCGGGCGCGAAGGCTAGGAAGTTGGGCTGGAACTTCATTGAGATGTTTCTTCATTCGTTGGAGGATATGATATTACAGCGTATTCTCGAGGGCCGAAGCTTTGCGAAAGATGTGGTGCCCCCAAAGTCAACGCCTGCCAAGGTGATCCCGCTCTCGGCAATTACTGCTTCACAGTCATTGAAACCATACGCACGAAGCCTCTCTCATGAGTTGAGAACACCAATGCAAGGTGTGGTAGGCATGCTCGACATCATGTACTCGACAGTCCTGGACTGTATAGCCAATCAACATCAACAGAGTGAAATGGTTCGGGAGATTTTTAAAGACCTCAAAGGCCATATCGAGACCGTGCAAGGTGAGTCGGTTTCTAATTTTCTCGAGTCTTCGCTCATATATCTACAGATAGTTCAAGACGCGCTGTGGAGGCTGCCGACAACGTAGTCCATGCATATGATCTGGATCTGAAAATGCCAGAGACGGCCTTGACACCACTCCTTAGTGAAGGCTCGAATCATTTTGTAATATCAGGGGCATCTTCATCTCGAGGGCAAAGTCCCATACCAGAATCGAGAACGGAATCTTCGTATATGAGCAGGAAACGCGGTCAACCTGAGGAATCCAACTTCCATCCTGGCCCACCTCTGAAGCGTATGTATACAATGACGGAGGCAGAGATTTTGCGTAAATACTACCCCGACGATAGTCCAGTCTCCTGCGGGGCGTGCGGTACTTTGGGAACCACAGAAACCGACCTGAACTATCAGTCACCGACATACGAAAAGAGGGGTAGTCCAACTATCACTTCATCGATGTTGAGTCCAAATCATCGACGTGTTGTCACACGAGACTTTATGAGGACCTTGGTGACCGAGGCTTTGCGAAGTGGTCATCCAACTCGTGAAGTCCATACCGAAACCGATTCGGGGGAAACAATCGAAGTCACCACAACAGGGTCGAGAGGTGAAGTTCAGGATAGGAAGGTCTATCTGAACATCGAATCTAGCATTCCGGAAGTAATCATCACGGAAGAGCACCATCTCCAGTTCGCTTTGAAAAAGATAGTCGACAATGCTATCAAGTTTACCGATAGTGGATGTATTACCATTACCATTAAGCTGGGTAAGAATCCGAAGATTATCGAAATCTGGGTTGTGGATACAGGATGTGGCATTACCGAAGAATCGAAATCCAACCTTTTCAAGCCTCACTTCCAAGAAGATGCTTCCATCAGTCGATCTCGAGATGGTTTAGGTCTCAGTCTATTCAATGCAAAGGCGCATGTGCGAAAGAATCTAGGTGGTGATATCACCTTAGAAAGGTCGAATACTGACGGCCCATCGAGAGGATCTGAGTTTTTGGTCCGTCTACCCATCTTATTGTTGGATGCAGAAAACACCGATACTCCTCTTGTTGGTACTCCGCCTCCGAGCATTCAACAAACATATCTTCCCTCCCCGGGGGCCGAATCCAAGATTTCTTTGGATGGGATTTCAAGGACCGCTTCGCCGGCGCCTGCATCTCGAAAAGGTCCTCCGAGATCGTCTCCCAAGCGTACGGCATTTAATCCCAAACTGAGCGAAGAGTATCCGCTGAATATCTTGATTGCCGAGGACAACGCCATCAACCGCGACGTTGCAGTGGGCTCACTGGGTAAACTTGGGTACCCGGCCGCAAACGTCACAATCGCATTTGATGGAGTAGAGGCAGTACACCATTTCAAGAATTCTCTTTCAAAACCAATCGATGAACAGTTCGACGCTATTTTGATGGACATATGGATGCCGAACATGGACGGCTATGAGGCCACGAGGGAGATTCTGGGGCTGGCAACGCTTAGCGAAAAGGCGACGAAA
The DNA here is from genome assembly GCA_007821475.1 of Lachnellula arida. NCBI lineage: Eukaryota > Fungi > Ascomycota > Leotiomycetes > Helotiales > Lachnaceae > Lachnellula > Lachnellula arida. The sequence continues at coordinate 10,692 of QGMF01000434.1, read as the reverse complement.
ATCATTGCCGTCACGGCAGACATAACCGGGGATTGTCTATCTAGAGCAGAGGCATGTGGAATGCAGGGGTTTTTACCTAAGCCATACAAGGTTCTTGATATCGAACGTTTGATTGTGCAGCATTTTCAAAGAGAGATAGAATGAAGGAGAGGGGTTTTTCTTGCTTATATTTGGACTTAGGTTATGGTCGGTGCATATGTTAACGGACTGCAAGGCGTTTTGGGATACCAACAAGGGCAAATACGATGCTGATGATTGAAGAAGCATGGTGTTGGTTGGTGTTGATATTGCATTGGAGGCGTTTAGATTTTGGAACAGGCGTTCCCGGGAGAAGCAGAGGGGATATATCGTAATCTAGAGAAGAGATTACGCGCTGAATGCGATATATAATAAAGTAGAATTAAATAATCTTCAACAAACCATTTAAAAGTCTTGATTGCAATCAATATTTAATAAGAAAGTATTTATATTCACAGGTGTCAAAGCACTAGAAATGAGCGAATCCGGTTCCCCGCCCCGCCTCGCTTCTTTAAGCTTAGCGCGTTTCTTTATCCATCACACAGATTCACACTCCACTCCAACCCACTCCCCTGTAGATGTGGCTTGCAAGATGACGATATACTTGTATTCAACCGACATCCTCCTCATCAGCATAACATCAACACATCGCAACATACCTACAAAACACCAAACCATGTAAACGACCCCCTTAATCACACGATGCGCCGCCATCTAAATCTCAGTCGAAACCTCGTCCTCATACTCGCCATCCTCACCTCCCTCACATCCTCAACCCCAACCCCACAACCTTCACCACACCCGGCCCCGCCTTCGCCACAACCACTTTCACCTTCACCACATCCTCCATCTCCAAACATAACAACAGCTCTCTTCGCATCTCTCGAACAACTATCCCGCATCGTAGACATAAGCTACTGTCTCGGCGCGACGGGAACGGGTATCTCGACACCATTTCAATGCGCCAGTCGGTGTGATGAGTTTCCCGGGTTCGAGCTGGTGGGGACGTGGAATACGGGGGTGCTATTGAGTGATAGTTGTGGCTTTTTGGTCCTGGATAATGGGAAGGGTGATGGGGCGAAGAGTACCGGAGGATGGGGGGAAGGAGGGAAGGGAAGGGTCATAGTCGCGTTTAGAGGGACGTATAGTGTTGCCAATACGATTGTGGATCTTAGTACTGTTCCTCAGGAATACGTACCGTATCCGGATCCAGGGAATGCGAGTCGATCTGACGATTCCCCTGAGAAAGTGGAGTGTACAAACTGTACGGTTCATACAGGATTCTGGACCTCGTGGCAAAACACACGTCCGTTTGTCCTGCCTCATCTCAAAACCATACGAGAGAAATACCCGGATTACAAAGTTGAGCTCGTGGGGCATTCATTAGGAGGCGCGGTTGCTGCGCTCGCGGGACTGGAGTTCGAGGCCTTGGGGTGGGAGCCGGTGGTTACTACGTTTGGGGAGCCGAGGGTGGGGAATGAGGCGTTGAGGGATTATATCGATGAGGTGTTCGAGCTGAAGGGAGGGAGAGAGCTGTTGGATGGGAGATATAGACGGGTTACGCATGTTGATGATCCAGTTCCACTTCTGCCGTTGCAGGAATGGGGATACCGGGCTCATGCGGGAGAAATCTATATCTCGAAACCAGAACTGCAACCAGGACTGCATGACATTAGATTGTGTTTTGGGGATGAGGATTCAGATTGTATTGCTGGGGCGAATGCTGATGGGTCTGGGTCTTGGTTTGAGGAAGCAGCAGCAGCAGTGGAGACTGGACTGGATATGGATATGGATATCAGTGATGAGCAGGTTATAATGCTGCAGAAGCGCTGGGGTATCCCTATACCTGCGCGCTACAAGATGTGGCAGCTGTTCTTCGCGCATCGGGATTATTTCTGGAGACTGGGACTTTGTGTGCCCGGGGGTGATCCTTTTGATTGGGGAGAGATAAATATGACTTTGGAGATGGTGATGGAGATGGCGATCAACTGCAGATTGAGTTGTAAGAATATGAGGCTTGGAATTGGAAATTTGATATGAGAATACGGTCTGCTTGGGAGCGTTTTCGGCGTTTGGGGAAAGGGGTGGCAAAGCAACATACGGTATGGTGTATCAAAACAAACAACGTATACCTAATTACAAGTATAAATTTACTCGACATACATACATACCGACCTTCCCATCCTTTCCTTTCCACTTCTATTCTAATTCCAACCTCTCTCGGATTTCTTCTCGTTTTATCCCGTGTCGAATGCTGGATAGTAGTGGATACTCCCGCTGAGCTATAGGTAGGTACTTTATCCCTGTTGGGTGGGCGCGACCGGAGCTGCCATGACACATCTACTATGGCTTCCAGAAGAATCTAGCGTGGTGGAAATACAGCCCCCCAACAAGAGGATGCCCGATGCCAGGCCTTACGTAGGATTTCGCAACCTATCGAAGATGAGAAACTTGCATTATTTCACAGCACACCTAGAAGCAAGACCTGAAGAGGATGGTGATTGGCAAATGGGAGAATGGCTTGACGTGAAGCCCGAAGTGTTTAAAGCCCTGATTGATGCTGCTATTTATGTCCAGCTTCATAGGGGAGCGAAAGGTTCGGGGGAGGTGTTACCTGTTGGTTTATGATGAGTCTCGATATACCCAAATAAATTGTTATTTTCCCCTTCCTAATTATTAGTTTCTGGTTTGCCTTTTCAAAAAGGATTCTTCCGGCTATGGGACATGTCTCTGAGAGGTCTGAGAATGAAATGAGGGGGAAAGATACACTACACACTACGTTTGTGTCTGCAACGGACCTGCATCCTTCAGGTACAAATACCTTCGTGTTGAGGAGTAACCAGCTTCCTCGTCACTTGCGGCGTCTTTAAATTCGATCCTTCGTTCCGTGGTCGATGCGATATGGTCAGCTTTCACCTCCGTGCTCGCTTATACCCCTGAAATAGCCGAAAGCTCCTAAGATACATCGCTGACACTGTGCATACTCTAAGCATACTCTACGTCACATCAGCCACCATTACAATGAGCTACTACTATTTACCTCGGGACTTTGTTAGTCCTCTGAATATTCCATATGCTCTTTTGAGTTGTAGACAACAGAATTATATCCATTAATAAATGGGTGAATAGAGAGCTTCCTGCTGTAATGCTGTGGCTGCAATGCGCGACACGCCCGGCACTTTGGGCTCAAAACAGTCAAGCCGCTCTACTTCCAAGTTTGATACTAAGAATTAATCGCTTCGGTGTCACAAATTATCAGAAAAATATCTCTGCTGATTATTCACTGATTTCGTTTTATTTATCACCCGTTGAGAGCCTCTATCAACATTTCACACGCCCTTTCCACCACTGGCCCCTGCACTTCCTCGTACCCGTCTAACAGGTTGTCATGTCGGCATTTGAACATAAACCAAAGAATCTCCCACCAAAAAGGCTTACCAAAGCCTTTGCACTTCTTTGGCTCCCGAGCTGCACATCAATATGACTGGTACCAGCTGTAACGGGTTGGGTAACGACTCCATGGAAGATGGTGTAGGCGCCTGACGTCTTGTATGAAGTTAACGGGATGTTGACTTGCTTGTATACCGGTGATACTGAGTTAGGCTTGGTGAAGAATGTGGGGTTAGCTTTATATCCATTAGGCATTTCAAAAGATCATAACGATTATTCGGGGGTCGTGAGACAGTTCTGCTTTAAGGAATGCTTGTAGACTCCAGAAATGCACCGGAAGGAGAGTTGTGAGGTTCATGAGTCATGACCACATACCTGAGTCGCAGCATAATACAAGGTTCCTTGCAATCCTGTCTCTCCTGAAGCTAACGTACTCAAGACCTACTAATAGTTAGCGTGGATCAAGATAAAGCTATGCAGACTTACTGCTACACGAACGACGTATGTGGGCTGCTGCACATTGGTCGGATTCATGAAACTCTGAGAAGGAACGACGAAAAGGTTCAGGTTGATTGATTCAGTATACGAATTCTGAACCGTGATGGAGGTGATGTCAGTGTTGGTGAGGGTGTCATTAAAAGAATATTGTGTAATGTCTCCAAACGGATCTGAGATGACTCCATTGACAAGATTGGACTGTACCACTATTAACTGTGTCAGCTCAAAATTTCACACAGTAAGTCGAAATCAATACTCACCACCAGCATCGCTCGTGTGTGACACAGGATCTTCTCCTCCGGACGTTCCATACCCATATGTGGCAGTAGTTGGGACAGATGGATTAAAGCGCGACTTGGTGGTAATATTGCCGGAATATTGTACAGCGCCGGTCGAAGAGAGATCCAGATGGCTTTCCATCAAGATCCAAGGCCTTGGTCCCACCAAATCAGTAGAGAGTGTAACTGTTTTGGGAACAGTATTAATCATCTTCTCGAATACGGTGAAGCAAGCGTCTTCAAAGGATTGCGTTGAGGATGCCATAGCTTTGATCGTGGCGTTGCTGTCTGAATTAAATATACGAAGGTCTGATCGGAAAGTTTTGTTTTGCGTTGTGACCAGTGGACCACCTGCTTGTCCCGAGCCGTTGAGATATTCGTTGACTCCGACAGCATCAAAAACGAATGGCGTGCTATCAAAATGATCGGCGCCCCCATCGCTGGTCTATTAGTTAGGGATGCCTCACTCGGACTATATGACTTACCCAACAGTTGGCTGATCCAAGACTGAAACAATTAGTTTTTACTCATACCTCACAGTAACCTCAAAAAAGGGAACAACTAACCAATCTAGGGGAAGTTTCTACTGTGTACTGCGCCTACTGAGTGCCCACAAGCCCTTGTTGCCCTGTCAGCCATGCAAGGATTCGACAGTTGCTTCACTCACACGGCCTGTATCATTTCGGTCTGGTTTAGACCAGCTTTCGCAAATGCCGCAGTTGCTATTTCAAGAGAATCTTCTGGCCGTGGGACGCCCTACAAGGGTTAGTATGGGTTCGAGAGATCTCCCTGGACTTGAGCAGCTGTACTCTCAAGACAGCACTCAAGTCATGAGGTAAGACATTGGTTCCCGAGTAAGCCCGAACTAGCGGTAGGGTATGACGAACTGTTGGACCTGCTACCGTGGCATCTATCCTGCCGACTTTAAGTTGTATCATTCGAGCATCTGGCTCACAGGATAAGAGACTAGTGGCTAGGCCCTATACTTCAGGTCAGTTTGAACCACACTTCAAGTCACCAATTTCACTTAACATACCAATGCAATGAAGTCCGAGGTTGATATGAAAATGCTGGAAAATAGGTTGAACTATTGTGAGTTAGCACTTAACATCGAGTAGTTCCAAAAGTGACTTACGCCAATAATCGTTGCATTAATGAAGGAAGTTTCATCAGGAGTTCCTGCATTGAAAACCAAACCAAGATTCTCTGGACGATCTGCCTCAAAGCCAATAGATGCGTCAAGTCCACTAAATAGGTGAATTAGCAATAATTCCAAGTAAAAGGAATTGCTGTCATTCACCCAGTCCCCGCAGAAGCATCTGCAGTGATGAAATCGTGGAAAACTGTTCTCACCCACTGAGCTGCCGTCTGATCACTTCCATTCTGGGCCGGGATAGTCTGCTGGGGTCCATCTAACGTGAAACTACAGGGAGTAACGGGGAACATAATAGTTCCTGGTGTCAACAAAAGCCGCTCAATGGCTAGGATCTTTTCATCGAGCGAAACGCCATTTGCGTCCAAGGCTTGACAGTTCAGACCTCGAAATTGCAAAAGCAAGGTGATCAAGGTAAAGAAAAGCATCATGATGTGTGATGAAGTAAAGGGTAGAGAGAATAATTAAACCGGAGCAGGGAGGGCCAGATTTATAATTGGCAGGAATTCTTTAGGAACGCGCATCGCCAGCCAGCGGTATATTGACTTCCGGCACAGAAAAGTGAGTGGGGTGGGTTTGCGCTATTCCATGTAACTCTGTGCAATCATCACCTTCTCATGGCGGACCAGAGATGATAGACAAATTCACTCTGGTCCGTTCCTGTGCTTTTCTCATCACGATACAAGCCCTTATAAAGCACCGAAGTAACCATCGTCTGTTGATGCGTAAACCACAAAGCGAGGACGCATGGGACGAATGGCCACACCCGAGCAGTAATAGAAAAGGACGTATTTGAACGTACTTTTCCCTCCATTTAGAAGATTGAAGGTGGATCCGCCTACTAAAAGTCAGTCCACACACGGCTTGTGTCTCTCAGATCGTTCGAATCCCAGGGTAAGTGACCAAATATTTGGATGCAAAATGCATGTAAGCACATCCAGTGTCATCCACAAGTACATCTTTGTTAAGTATCTGCCTCGAAGTACCGAGATATGGAACATTCATCCATTTAAGTAATGGGTTTCCAAACTTTTGGTCTATAATTGAAGCGTCAGATATACTATTATACATGATAGAGAATCGAATCTTGCAAATATATTTCACAACTGATTATCTGAACAAGTAGGTCCCCAGTAGCTCTGGCATACGTAACGAGCCAATCATGAGTGTAGTTATCGCTTACTATACCTAGGATGCTGACGAAATATGATGATACAGTATAAGCTTATCTCAGAAGTACCAAAAGAGAAGCACTAGGTAGGGTTTCATCCTGGGCGTGCTCTGCCCCAGCCCCAGGGCAAATATACTGCAACCTGTTGTTGTGGACCTTAATACCACAACCAGCTTTACGAAGACTAACACCCTCTCTACTCGTGGAGTAGTAGATCTGAGGATGGTTCTTCTATGATCTGAGTTTCAAAGAACACCCTCATCAGATGAGCCTACGTTAGTTTTTGTTATGAGAGCGTTGAAATTAAGGTCCTTCCAGCAGAGCATGGTGCCTCTCAGGCGACCCCTATATTTTTAAGCGAGCCCCTGAACAGCTAGTCAACCCAACTTCCGCTGAGACATGTAAAGTTGCGACAAATCTGCCTCAATCGTATTTGCTGGACAAGTGTTTGAAGCTGTTATTCATCACTTCGGGCTTCCTCTAAACACGGTGGCCTCGATGTTACATATCTCCCTGTGAACGTTGTCACCTAAGGACGGCAACGCAGGAAGCCAAACAAGAACCCGTCACACGTACAACACCATCGGTAAGGTTGTGTCCCTAGACCTTCAAATCTGGTGGCACCTTTTACAATCCAAGAACCTTGCAGCTCGACTGAAGGGGCAAAGGTCGAAGTGTTACAACTAGTTCCTAAGCCAGGAACTTAACTTGACAACTCAGAAATGCCACCCATATATCCACCCTCCACCCTTTCCCTTTCCCCCGCGATTTCTACTCTTCAGCCACATTTCAGATCTCACTCGCCTATCTAGCTATTCCATCAATTGCTATGATTCATTCCAGGCTTCTGCGAAAACTTTGCGCAGGCCTCCGTGCAATACGCGTTCAGAACGGGATGTCAAGCTACTTCTCGTACTACATATGACAAAGTCATGCGCTTCCGGCGGTACAACATTAATCTCTGCTCTCTACCTCTTTTCTCTTGAACTCCCGGGTATCAGCATTGAACTTTTCATGGCTTTGAGTCTGATTGGTAACTTTCTGTTGGGCCTGGAATTGAAACATACTAGAAATCGACGATCGTATGGGAGTCAGATCTCTCATTGCTACGGGATGCCTTATGATGGCTCTAGATGGTGTTTCATTTGTCTTATTTGGTAACTTTTGGCTCCTTTTGCTTTCTGCTATACTTAGTTCGATCAATCCGAGGTGGGTTTCTCTTCCGTCTAACATCTCGCCGCATTACTTAAGCACTAAATGCTAGCGCCAATGAGGTTGATACGTTCAGGTATATTGATGTATTACCACTAGTGTGTCTGGCCCGTCCGGATAATTGCAGTAGCATGCTTGTGTGATGGAGATTCTTGGACATGTTTAGTACTGCTGGAAGCGCGCTTGTTGCCTGTTTCGTCGTCGGGAATGTGCAGGATCTGTCTAGAAATATGACGAAGGATACATACGGCCTCATATTTCAGGTTTATTCCGCGATCCATATCATCAAGATGCTTTCATGCCTCTGCCTTAGCTCCAAGATCAAAGACACCAACTTCTCGCCGGTCGCGGAAAATATTGCAAGAGGAAGGCGGGTTCTTGGGGAGAGCAAAGTCCCTTAATGGCAGATGAATCTTTCACTCACTACCAAAGTTTTAGATTTTTCTCGGGTAGTTAAAGCAGAGTGAATATCTCCCTGGAGCATCGCAAAACAGATTTTGCCTATTGACGGCCTTGGACTGCTTGGCTTCTGGTATCGCAGAAAAGCCCTGGATGACATAATTTTTCAGACGTGAGTACAACTTACTAGAGGCATCTCTCGGCCTCGCAATATTTGTGGCTCGTATGGTTTTCGTGCTTCTCGATGTTTTCCTCTCCGCTCGCTAGCCGTACGGGCCCAGTTCAGACGTGCGTCTTTATGTCACACTTTGCACTCGATCTCTTTATCCGCTAGCCCAATTTCAAGGTGCCAGACCGTCCTAATTGCACTTTGCATGTTGAAAATCGCGATATGTGAGCTAGATGGTGGGTCGCGGATTTCTTTCGTGGCTATAAGCTTGCCAGAGGATAGGAGGGCTTCGTGGTTAGGATGTTCGGGAAGTGTGACGAGCTTATTTTAACTGGGCATTTTTGCCACGCGAATTCAATTCTGGGTTTTTTTTACAGCGGCTAATGTTTGAAGTTGGATTACAACGCATTGATAGTTGTTTTCTTGTGGAATGATGAGAAAACAGAAACCTATGGCCCGGGAAATAAAATTAGTCTGAAAGACAAGCTCCAGTCGAGTCTACAGAGAGCAATGGATTAAAACTGTTCAGTATCAAGAGCAACCTTTCCCTGCTAATCTTCGTGGAAGGCTTCCTTCCACCATTTCAAATTGAATCATCTCGCTGGCTCTTAACCTTCCGCATTAGCTGTCTACCTTTTTCCCGCTGCGTATACGAAGTTCTCGAACTCTCTAAACAGCTCAATGCACTTCTCGTCCCCAAAAGGAAGAATCTGCGTCCCAAACACACCACTAATGCCTGCAACCCTATCGACCCACCAGTAAATATTAGGCAACCCCGTCCAAGTCATGGTCCCCTTTCTCCGTCCGCCAGGAATATCCTCCAAAACAATAGCCCCGCCAAGAGCATGGTTAGCATCGACCCCAACTCCCATACCAGCCATGATGTTGTTCATCTCTTTGATAGACAGAAATTCCTTGAACTTAGCCAAAGCAGCATCCTTCAGCTGCGGACGGAACAACTCGTCAAGCATCTCGGAAGCTAATAGCTTCCCGTCATCTGCGGCGAGACTTTTCAGAATCTTGCTATAGTCAAGCAAGCTGCCAGATCCTCCGCCACCCCCAGAAGCATCTTCTAGGCTATCGCCCAGGTTCATACGTGGGATATACGTCAGGGGTGCGGAGGAGTCTATTGCTGTGCGAAAAACTGGATGGGTACCTCCTGTTCGCATGCTCAAGTCGACTTGGCGAGCAAGCATATCCGGTTGGGAGTCGAGGTCAAGTGTTAGATTCCGGAGGCCGAGGGGCTGAAAAATATGTTTTTCCATATATGCGTTGAGTGTCATGGAATTTGCTCTGGCCACCATTACGCCCGCGAAGTCGTATCCAGCTATCCACTGTCAATTGCTTTCCGAAAATGCTAAGCACGAGACATACTAGAGTACACATAACTGGAACCCGGTTCGAAGAGTAGGGGTACGTTAAAAAACTCGACGACTGGTAGCTTCTTGGATGGCAGCGGGATACCTGTCAATTGCCGCCACTGCTGGAGCAGCGGGTTGAGGAATTCGTATGCTAATCCGGAAGTATGGGTCAGGAGGTGACTACCAAGCCGTGAATTAGTCAAGTCCTACGGAAAATCCATATCGTAAAGTTCTCCGCAACGACCTTCAAGAATGAAGCGTAGTCAAAATGTAAACGAGAGAAACACACCGCAATGTGATCTTATTCACAGCCTTGACCAGTATTGATTTCCCCTTATCATCGAAGCCTGTCAAAATCTCCAAGTCCCCCAATTCAGGAAGCCAATGAGTAACGTCTTCATCAAGATTTAACTGGCCTCGCTCGACACATTGCAAAGCCGAGATAGCTGTCAACAACTTTGTAGCCGACGCGAGGTAGAATGTTGAGTCTAGTTTCAAGGCATCCTGGGTTTCTCCTTGCTTTAGTGAGCTGACTCCGAAGGCTTCTGCGTATCGAAAAGTTTCTGGTTTCACATTCAGTATGGATGAACTTTAATACGCTGGGAAAGTTAGAACACTCTACCTCCTGCGTTGGCAACGGAGACTACTCCTGGAACCTCGAGTGATGCACAAGCTTCAGTGAGTCGAGCTTTTACTGCAGATTCGGCAGACATATAGGTGGATGTAGAAATTTCTAGCAATTCAAAGGTACTCGGGTTTTCGGGTTTTCAAACAAAATATAACTGGGAAATAGGGAAATAAAGTAGGTATATATACTATTTCAGAAGAAACGATTGCTTTGATAATAGCATTAGGTTCACTCTACACTTTACTTCGCCCCCGCTCTAATAGTGGACTTAACTCCAACAGACCTTCGCGGGCAACTCCACAATTAATCTAACGCGTATAAGGTCTCATATCTCGGATACGATATAAGTAATTTGTATGGTTCGACATACTTGGCCGCGTTTTTAGTTAATCTAGTAAGAAATTAGATTTCTTAG
>QGMF01000433.1:0-32034 GCA_007821475.1 Lachnellula arida | reverse complement strand
CTAAAGGGAGTACTAGCGCTAGAAAGGCTAATTATATTAAGGTTACTAGCATTACTAATATAGATAATAATAAAGAGTATCTCACTACTCCTAATATAATCGCGATCTCTAATTAGTTTAATACTATTATAAAGCACTTAAAACTAGGTTGAAATAACCTTAATTACAACTTTAAGGGGCGTAAAATACTTAAGCGCTAATATAATTTAATCTAGACAAGTCACTTTTAAAAGGCGCTAGCAATTCTAGGCTGCTTTTTAGTACTAAATTAGGCTTTCGTATTCTTCTAGTACTTCTATTAGCTATTTCATAGAATATAATAAAAATTGAATATAATAGCGCTTATTACTACTTATACTTTGCTTTTAAGAGGTAAAGAGGTTAATATAATTATAGACTTAGGCGCATTATATTATTTTAGTAGTATTTGCAATAACTTTATTAGAATAGAGCACTGGCGAAAACCTAAATATATTAAAGTAGCAAATAGTTACTAAATTAAATGCGAAGGTTATAGAACTATTAAGATTAAAGCTAATAGAAAAGACCTTAAGCTATTAAATGTCTAGTGTGTCCTATAATTTAGGAAGCTTAATAAATTAGGAGTGAAACTAGAATTTGCTAATTTTTAATATAAAGTAATAATTAGTAATAATAAGCTATTCTTAGTAGAAGGCACTACTAAAGGTGTCTATAAGGTTACATCTAATATAGTTATAATGCTTATAGTAATGCTAGCGAGAGATTTAGAATAGGATATACTCTATTAATATCTAGGTTATATTAATTATAATAATATTAACGCCGTTTTAAAGGTAGAAAAATCGGGAATTACTATTCTAGAATATTAAAGGATCACGCTAGCAGGGAAGAAAGCTTATAATATATACTCTATAAGGAAAATAAAGGAATTCTTTAATAAGAAGACTAATACTTATAAGATAATAAAACTAAGGCGAGTCTATTATAATATCTTAGGCATTTAAGCTTTATTAATAAGAGGTTATTACTACTAGCTTCTAGTAGTTAATAATATAATAAGATTTTACTAGGTTAAGCTTCTTAAGACTAAGGAAATAGTAGAGGTTCTATCTATATTTAAAGAGATTAAATCTAAAGCTAAGAATAAGAGCAAAGAGAAGATTATCTTCATTTAAGCTAATAATAGAAAGAGCAAGTTTAGGTCTAAATTTTAGGAATACTACAGATCTAAGAGTATCTAATTTCAGCCTAGTCCGCTATATAAGCATTCTATAAATAGTATTATTAAGCGCTAGATAGGGATAGTATTAGTGATCGCTTAATTAATAATATATAAAGTAATAGTACCTTATTAAATATAGGATTATATAATTAAGTATATAATATATCTTAAAAATAGGATGCCTACGCGATTAATTAAAACTATAGAATATTTAAGAGGTAGTATCTCTATCACTATATATAAAGGCATTAAAGCAGATCTAACCAAATTAAGAGTATTTAGCTGCAAAGCTAATCTATTATATCTAAGTAAGCTATATTAGTAGAAGTGGCAACCTTAATCGAGAGAGGGAAGCTTTATTTTTATTAGTCTAAATAGAAGCATAGTCTAGAGGTTCCTAAACACTTAGACGCTTTAGGAAACTATCTCTATAGACGCTAACTTTAATAAATATAGCTTCCCTAAGGTTAATATTAAGAGATTTAGACTTCTAGGCATAGTAGAAGCTATTCCCGCTATAAGGGAATAATATTAACCTAAACCTATTATAGCTAGTCCTAAAGGTGTTAAGAGAAAGCATAAAGAATATACTATAGTTTATTCTCTATAGAGGACTAAGAATGCTTAGATGCGAGGTCCTAAACTAAATAAAAGCTCTAAAGCTATTTAAGAACCTATATATTATATAACTAATACTTAAGAGGCGCCTAATTAGCGTATTCTATAGGGTGCTATTAAGAGTAGGTTTCTAGCTAAGGTTAATATTAAGAATCCCTCTATAAAGAGTAAAGAAGCTCTAGAAAATGCAGGCAAAGGCCTTATAAAAGGGGAGAGAAGATTCTATTATAGGAGAATAATTAAATAGAAGATATTTGCTATATTTAGTTAAGCTATTACCTCTATAATAGTCACCTCTTAGGCAGTCTATATTAGTAGCAAGTCTAGCTCTATTTAGGTTCTAACTCCTCTATTTAAGTTAATAATAGTAGACTAGGTAATAAAAGAAGATAAAGGTAATTAAAAGCGAGCTTTAATTACTAGAGAAGTTTAAGACCTTTATAATCTTAAAAGAGTTGCTGCTAAAGGGAAAGAAGCTAATATTAAATTAAATAGTTCTAAGGAAGAAGCTTAAAAATAGATAGGTTAATTGCTTAAAAGCTAGGATTATTATTTAGGGCTTTAAATAGTAATATAGGACTATTTACTTTAAAACCTTCACGTTAGTAATATAATATAATACTCTAAGAATCTTGCTAGTAAAAGTAGTAGCTAAAAACCTTAAAATTGAAGCTTTTAATATTAATACTATATTCCTAAACCCTATATTAAAAGAGGAGATTTATATAGAAATACTAGAGTTTTACTGCTTGATTCACCTAGAAGTTAACCCTTAGAAGCACTTCTTAAAGCTTAATAAATTACTCTATAGTCTAAAATAAGCTCTATTTAAGTGGTTTAATAAGGTTAAATAGTACTTTAAGGATATTAGTTTAGAAGGGGGAGAGAGTAATCTAAACCTCTTTATTAGGCAAGGCGTCTTTATATTACTTTATATTAATAATATACTTATTATTAGTCTAAAGTCTAAAGTTAAGGCAGTTAAGAAAGATATTAAAAAGAAGTAGTAATCTAAGATATTAGGCCCTATTAACACGTTTATAGGACTATAGATTAAGCGTAATTAATAGAAGCAGTCTCTTTAAATACACTAGGAATCCTATACTATAAAGTTGCTCTAGTATTTAAAAATAGATATTATAAATCCTAGACCTCTCTCTCTCCTTATAGTAATAATACTATATCTAGTAGAGAGTAATAATCCCTAGGAATTACTTTAGGATAAAGAAGCTAGTCTCTATAGATAGATTATTAGCTTAGTTATATACCTCTTAAATTATACTTAATCTAATATTATATATACTATAGGATAGCTCGCTTAGTTTATATTAAAACCTAATACTTATTACCTTAAAATATTAAAGTATCTACTATAATATCTATAAGGCTTTAAATTGCTAGGAATAATATATAATAGGTTAAAGCTTAGTAATTAGTAATTAGTCTAGTCTAATGCAACTTAGGGGATAGAGAATAATAAGAGGTTATTTTAGGGTTATATAGTTATCTAGTTTAGAGATGCTATTACTTAGGTAGTAAATAGATAGAAAAGCATAGCTTAAAGCTCTCTTAAGGCTAAGATAATAGCTATAAATAAGGGAGCAAAAGAGATAGCATAGATAGAGAAAGTAGCTCTTAATATTAGTTACTAACCTAAACCTCCTCTAATAATTTATATTAATAATAAACTAGCAATCAAGCTTATAAAGGCGACTAAATTCTATAGCAAAGCGAAATATATTCTTATTAGATACTTCTATATTTAGAATAATATAATATAATAAGGAAGGCTTAAGATATAGTATATTAAAGGAACTAAGTAAATCGCTAATATCTTAATAAAGCAGCTAGCAAAGGATTAATACTTAAAGCTAATTAGTTAGATAGGCTTAAGAAGCTATATTTAAGTAGGTCTTCTACTATTATTTAGAAGGTTAAAAAGGAGCTATTTCTAAGCATTTTAGGAAGCTCTATATATTTTAGAATAGCGCTAAGGAGATTTTAGGAATAGAGATATAAATAGAGGGTACTCTTATACTATAATGCTAGCATAGCGGGACACTAAACTTCTATAGGGAGACTAGGTGGTCACAGGCCTAGGGAGGCGCTATTGCAGGAGTTAATAAGGCCTAAAGGTCTAGTTTTAAAGGTATTCGCAGCTAGGGGGTGTATTAGATTTAGCTGCTTATATAAGCATTCTGCAACTATAAAACTCTACACCAGGCCTGAGCGTAGCTCTACACATAATTATACAATTATCTATCTGCTACTATATATGCTAGCGCTGCTGTTATTATCTCACCTTTGTGACCCTTATATTCCAACAAATGCGGACTCCATGCATAGGAAATATGGCCTTCCCCATAGTCACGTGTAAAAGAGACCAATTGACCTTTAATACTTGATTCCGCTAGCAGTAGTTCGTTCTGGTAAACTAGTAAGGTTAATGGCAACTTTCCGGCCGTCTAGTAGTATCTATGTAATGATCTTAAATAAGGCCATGTTGAAGTAGGATGTCACATATTCAAGAAGTCCAGATGTAGCAAATATTTATCCCATTGAAAGTTTTTGTATCCTTACATCTATCTAACTTCGTAAGGTTTAATGCATCTCATGTCTGGAAAACAAAACAGGACGTAGCCGTAACCTCAGCCGACCTGCCCGGGGGTATCTGATCCATAAAGTTCCACACTAAAACGTGGGTGCTTGAGGTAATACCCAAACTCCATGCTAAATATCAGGCCAAGTGAAGCCATGCAATGACTTCAATCCCAACAAAGGAAATACTGCTCGAACTGGCAGCGGATGCACTGCATCATCAGACATGACACATGATACCATTCAATCAATCCCTTGCAACGATGACGCCGCCGAGGTACCCCATGTCATTCATCAATTCCTCCAAAGCGTTTATATTTTCGGTATCAGGCGCTGGAAACGCAGAAGCTCCCCCGAATGTAGACCGAGCCGCAGACTTGGTCAGGTTTGATGTGGTTGCCTCTTTTCGGAGAGTATGTTCAGAAGCATATTGATCATCGGGTAAGCTGTAGCCGCTGAACCCACTGAGTGGAGTCTCGTCGATCACGGGACTGTAACTGAACTCATTCTCGCTGCCAATCTCTGCAGAGAAATCATCATCGTAGCATGAGTCCGAGATGGAAGGTGTCTCGCTAAAGTCGAAGTGGCTGTCGACAGGCGAACTGATAGTTGTGGAAACAGTCGATACGGAGAAATGAGATCTTGGTAGCTCTGCAGCTGAGATGCCCGCTCGCAGACGAAGAGGAGGTGGCACAAGAGTTTCTTCCGGCAGCAGTGGAAGAGGTTTAGAAGTATTTGTGGCGGCGCGTATTTGTGGAGACTGTGAGCGCATCCGTGAAGGTGCAGGTGACAGTCGGGTGAAAATCCCTCGATCATTCAAGGAAATACGGTTCAGCTGGCTAGCAAAATTGTCGTCATCTTCGGCCTCTTCCACGATCTCGTCTGGAATGACAAGTGTGGTACTGTTGTATGAGTTGCTTTCGTGAGTCACCAGCGGTCGGAGTGGAGAAGGTTCCCGAGAAAGAGATCTCTTTGACTGCGGGGATGCATCACGCGTCTGGGGTACAGGCATGACTTTCCTCAGATCCTCCGATAGATTGATGAGAGACGTGCTGCTGGTGCTGCTACTTCCCTCTACCGTCTTGCTTGTCGATGTGGACCGGCCACGCTTGTCATTGTCTTGGAATGATGATACAGCTGGTGATCGGAGTCCGAAAAAGGCCTTTGGAGACCATGGCGACCTTTCAGGCTTGGTTGGTGGTGAGACCGAACGGGCAGTCCTCTTCTTGGCGACCAAGGACGGTGATGTATTCAAGCGAGGGAGGATGGTAGGGGTCGGGGGTGGAGGTCGGGGCGCCATGAATTTATCGGCAGGGTTCATTGTTTTGATATCGCTATTCGCTATTGAGTTTGTCGAAGCGCTACGATATCGAAGTGGTTGAACCTCCACTGGCACCGAAAGAAGATTGACAGATTGGCCAGGGAGATATGGACAAGATGTAGTTGATGGAA
Organism: Lachnellula arida; assembly: GCA_007821475.1. Lineage (NCBI taxonomy): Eukaryota > Fungi > Ascomycota > Leotiomycetes > Helotiales > Lachnaceae > Lachnellula > Lachnellula arida. The sequence goes on along the minus strand of QGMF01000433.1, from coordinate 26,162 downwards.
GTGAAGGGTCATAGTGTTCAGTGCCATCGTCGAGTTCGTACTGTATGCGCACGTGTGAGTTTATTTATTCCTTCGGGTCTGTTTCGTATATAGAATAACATACGTAGTAATAATATGTGGAGCCCATTTTCAAACCACCAGTCCGTTTAGGGCTGCTGTCGCCATCTCCGTCGCATATGATATCCGTAAATGCATAACAGCCTCGCCATTGACCGCGCGAGCGCCTGGTATCTCGTTCCATCGGATAGTGTTTCGAGAAATTGTCCCAGGATCCAACTAAATGAACAGCATGTGTAGATGGCGAAGTCTGGCTATAAAATTCACAAGTAAGCGTTGTGGAAACAAGGGTAATATTTAAATGAAAGGCCAAGCTTGTAGGGATCATGTCGCTCTTATATTGTCGACTTGGTGGCAGATAAATATTCTTCCGTCCCCTCCACTTTAAAGGCCGGATGAATAGGAGATGATCAACTTGATCATCAAAAGTCTTCATATATGTGTTGTACCCTCCAGACAGTCTGGGACAAGAAACGAATCATCAATGGAAGTATCCTGCGACACGGAGAGTTGATAGGTCCCGCCAATGCATCTTGAGTACTTTCGTGAGCGAGGCCCCCAAAGTAAATCAGCCGCGAAATTGATTTTTGCAGATGTTCCAGGTGTATGAGGGCAGAGACATAGTCAATGCAACATTCAAACAAGAAGTTTCCACGTTTACTCCATATTTCAATTTCCTGTAGCACCGGTACTGCGAAACATTCGAGGCGACAAGCCACTTCACCAATTGACCGCTCCAAATGCTCCTCGAGCTATTGGAAAGAGCTCTCAAAACCTCTCCATGTGACGTATAGAAGGACTTGGGAGACTATCTTGGGAAATATTCTGTTTTGGGGGAAGAAGGAAAGCTGCTACGTACGTCATGAAGGTTATCAGAGCCGTGTCCATTGCGTCGTATTATTAATGCTCAGGACCGGCCCAAGACAGATATTAAGTATTATGTTGGAGGTAGGTTGGAGGTAGTTGAGAAGACGCGTCGACGTTGTCTTATAAGTTGGATGAGATGAATGTCTAATACCTCCATACCAGGCCGACCATGTGGGGACCTGGTCGAGCCTTGAGAAAGTGGCTTGGTCGAATGAAACGGTATGCTCTAATACCGATTGCTTCCTCGGAGAAGTTTGAGGTTACCGCGTGTTTGGAGGTGCGACGCTGAGAAGTTCTCGAGGAATTGGAGTGTTGGTCAAGTGACCAGTAGAGATGGGGTCCTGACTTGGAAGCGCCGTGATGCTGGTCTGGACTTGTTCGCGATAGGCCTCCAGGATTGGGCGCGTAGAAAGTATTTTGGGAACAAAGTTGTTGGAACAAGGCGGTGTTTGATCGTTGTGCTTTATAAGGAAAGTTCTCGTGGCAGTGGAATTGGCATTGGCAGTGGTATTTATTTCTGACGTCGAGGGGCAAAGGTGCTTCTTGAAGTTGACCAACAGGGGAGAGATGGTGGATGGATGGGTGGATGGAATGAGAGATGATCTTCCCTTTAAGGAGGGGCAGGTTCCTGTTCCAGTCCAGTTACTACTATTGAAGCGGTCTGCTTGGACTGTTTGTGGATGCTAGTAGTAAATAGTACAGTAGGCTGGTACGGAGTAGACGGCCAGCCCTTTGCCTTTGGCTAGTGAAATTGCACCCAGTTCAAATGGCCCCACGGCACCGGGCATGAACTTATGAAGACGATATACTCCGTAGGTGGTTTTTGGTGATTTACAGTTGCATTGATTGCATTTCAAGACAAGAACAAAGGGATTATGGGGATGGGCATGGGGATGGGGATGCGCAATGCGCTTGCCATATGATGTAGGTACTGTGCTGTACTGTACTGTAGGTAGGTAAGTTAAGGTATTGTCTCGGACTCCGAACGGCGGTTGCATCTCCTCATCTTCTAGCTTTAAACCTTAATAAAGCTCACCAAACCTACTCTCTAGCGCTCTGGTTGTGAATTCACAGCAGCATCATGGAAGGACGAGTACCTAGGTAGGTAGTTACTAGTGGCGCAAGACTGGACACCGTAAGATGGCCCAGGGGCCATAGCAGCTGAGCTTCAGCTGCTCGAACACGCTGGAAATACCCCGAGGACCCAATAATGGGCGCAGGAAAGGCGGCTTCTGCTGCTGTGTCAACTTCCGGCTGCGTCTACTGACTGTACTGCATTGTAGCTTAGAGTTGGGGGTTGGAACTTGGCTGGCTTCATGTTTTGCTTGCCATAATATGACGTTTGGCTGTGACCCTGCAATCTGGTCTGGGACCGCCGGCAAGGCGCGAATGCATGAGCAGGGCGGGCAATGCAGGGCAGGGCAGCAAGGATGGAACGGACTGTAAACGGTGAAATGTACCAATTCGGAGGGTTTTGTTTGATCATGCATCGGCATGCATCAATCAATGTTGCATACAGAGAGTATTCATCATGGCTGAAATCAAGGTTGTCGTCGATAGTAGTAGATTACTATTGATTTAGTAGCTTGCTACAGTACAGTCCGTCCATATTAGTATTATCATACCCTTCTACTCGTAGTGCCGACCTATCGATAGAGTTTTGGACAATACAAGTAAATACGACGAGGTATTAGGGTCGTTCAGCATATTTTGCTAGCCTAAATTCAACCCCTACAAGATCAACCACTCTAACTATATATATTCAGGCTAGTCAGGGATCATGATATAGTGAAATGTATAGCAAAAGTCGTTTAGCATTTTGCATTAGAATACTAAATGATAATGCAGAATGCTAAACGACTTTTGCAGAATGCTAAATGACTTTTGCCATGCATAAGGCTCTACAATAGTAATTATTACTATTTTGAGTATCCGTAACAGCGATCGCCCTACGCTAAACCCTTTTAAGACTATTTCTGCAGCAGTTTGGCATTTCTACTAACATCATTCAGAGGGTCTTTTGAATGATGTTAGTAGAATTTAGACCCATATAAGTTAAGCAACATACAAGCTATTCCAGGGATAGTGTTGCTAATCACGAAGCTAAATCTCTAGCATAAGCGCTAGCAAAATATATATGGGCTGCTGAACGACCCTATTTTGCGTCCCGCGTTTTGCCGTTCCGTTGCACAGATCCTGGGTAGCGAATCAGCCATGCCATGACATCATTCTCATCTGAAACGGCCTGTTGATTGGCCGATGCTGCAAATAAGGCAAATAATAGCGTCCGTGCACACACTCATACAGGGTGTTGTCACCAAATCTGCAATTGTTCATGGGGGTGTTCCACTTATTTTTACGCTAAAAACCGTCGATTAAACAGCATTTTATGGGCCTAATTGTGGCGGTTTTTGAGCCCTATAAGTTTAGTGATCCCAAGCCAAAAGCTATGTTTTTCACTTTACTTCCTCTTATTATTACCTCTATTCTAAGCTTATTACCCTTATTTTCCGCTTTATTTCCTAGTTTACTACTACTAGGAGGAAACTACTCTAGACGTGAGCATATAGAGCTTAAAATACAAGTCTATTTGCTTATAAAATCGATCTAAAAATGACTATAAAAGTGACTAAAAAGTGCTAGAAATATTTTAATATTGCAAAACTAAGTGACCCTATAACCATCTTGATTGGTAGCAGATCCCTTAGAAATCAGATGGGAATGCGGTAGACCATGAAAAATGCGCACGGTTTTCGACCCCCCAGCTTAGCTTAGAGAGACCCTTGGATTGCAGATTGGGTGACAACCCCCTGTAACACACACACCCAAGATGAACCCCTATTTCGTCGCGACGCGTGAAATAGGAGAAACGCGTATGGTATTTCATAGGATGAGGATGAAGATGAGAATAAGATGAGATGAGAAGATGCCTTGATTCAATACTCGGCCTACCCGGTGCTTTGTACAACTCTTCGCTTATCCGTCTGAAACCCCCTATTACAACCCCCAACATCAGCCTGGCCAATGTTCCTCATAAATACCTACCTTATGCGTCATTGTTTCCACGTTTGTTTTCCTTACTAATTATAGACGTTATACAGAACAACCTCGATATAAGCATACCGTCGGGACCTATAAATGCTAAGCATAAAGTGAGATATGCTTATAGCGAGGGTCTTAGCATAGGTTCACTATTATTTATTACCTATCTTTTAGAGATCAAAAAGTAGCATACTACCTATATTATTAATACCTTAATATTATTAAATTATATAGTAATTACTCTTTAGCCTTATATTTGCAAATATCGCGGCGTTTAGTATTACTAAAGGGAGCCTAATAGCGACGCGTATAAGAAGGTAGAAGAAGGGGAGTAGTCTAGGCGTAGTAATTAGTTTAATAGTTGCTAGGAATATAGCCTTAAGTTTAGGGACACCAGATTTTAGTTAAAATTAAGGAAAATAAGCATACTTTTTAGGGGGCTTTTTAGGTGGTAAAAAAACATTCCGAACCTAGATCCGGAAGCATATGCTTATATACTTCGTACGAATTTATGCTTGTGGCCCTGCTTATACGAGTAGCATCGGGACCCAAATTTCCAAGCATAAAAGTAAAACATGCTTAATGCCGCATGATGCTTATAACGAGGGTTTTTCTGTAACAAACTCCTGTCAGGCCGTGTCAGCCCGAGTCATCATGTTTCAAGACTTTTATTATTACAGGTAGAGCTATCTATGTATGTATGTCTCTTCGCCCTTTATCAGTTTATCCCTTCCCTTCAAGCTTTGCTTCTTTGCACCCAGGAAAGTTACGCCTGGGTCTGGAACATCTTCAAATGCTTCACTACCTTTTTACTATACGGACGTACTTCTCTTCTTCTCAAATGTCTCTGTTCGAATGCATTTACAGATGAGGTGGTTGCTTCCCGGCCCAGCAAATTGTTTCTACTTGAAGTATCATCGTCATGGCCTTTCTAGCGTGGAATGGATGGAGTAAATGCACTTATCGCCTGTACTATATATTTCCCGCACAAAGTCGAGCTGCGCAGGCTATCTTTGCGATGATATTCCCTCTCTCTCTAAAGTAGGGGTAGCATCATGTTTATCCATTTCTACGCAGCATATTAGAGTGCCAGGTCCAGAAAGCACACTCCAGATGCACTTTCTCAGCTTGGACAGTGCAGCTCTATTTATCTATTCTTCTCCCGTTTGCGAACACTACTTCACACCGTCCCTATGGTACACATGAGCCGCCTCGAGGTGAAGAGGTCTGAGATGACGAGCGTAGGAGGGGAATGCTTCGTGCCTCTCTACATGACTTCTTGTGACATGGCCTTTATGTTGTAGGAAGCTCTTTTTTCAATCCAATCCCAGCCCTTTCAAAGTTCCCGAGCGTGAAAGTTGAACAAAAAAGATTAATATTAGTATTAGGTATCCCGCACCTCTACTACCAGAGATGAGATGAAGCAAGCACTTCTAGGCTTTCTTTCGTACACCACTCCTACAATCCCTCAATTTCAAGCCCGAGACGCCAACCCATCATAATTCAATCCAAGCCAACACACATATAAATCACATTAAAATGCAAAATCTCTGCACATCCCTCTAGTCCGTATTATACAACCACCTCTTTGATTAATGTTGCGATTTGCTCACAATTCCACTTTCTTCGCTTCGGCTTTGAACTGCGCTGCTTTCTTGGAACGCTCGTATCTCGCTGAAGTATCCCCCCCAATCCAAGCCGTGCCTAAAAATCGATCCCAGAATGTAAAGAAGGGTTGTGAGAAGTTCGTCTTAATGCCCCAGCTCTGATGGTGGATATCATGGTAGCCCGCATTGTTGCTTGTTATGAGCTGAAGCGGGTCCCAGGGAAGGGTATAGCCGCAGTGGTCGTCGACTGTTTTAATCGTCGAACCGAGAAAGAAGAGAATTCCTTGCCTCGCTGTCAGGCCGGCGACCTTGTAGGCTATGCTTGCACCGAGGGTATCGAGGAGGAATCCTTCGAAGGGGTGGTTATAGAGAGCTCCGAAGGCGTAGGGCACGTAAAGTCTGTGATGACGGGAGTGGAAAGTTGCTATATTGAGATTAGAAACGAAAGATGATAACAGGACGGAAAGTGACTTACCATAAAGCCATTTATTCATATGCATGGCACGATGAAGAAAGTACTGCCACGTATCCACAAAGATAATAGCCACACCAAATTGCAATACCGGTATGATGAACCAGTATATCGTATTCGCAGCAAACATTTCCCAGCTCGTAAATGCGGGCACTGGTGCCCCGCTCCCAACATCCTGCTCCATGGTGAACGGGTACTTTCCTCCCGCTAGTACCCCCGCAATCATGGGATGAGATCCGGAGAAGTTCTTTGAGATTGCCGCAGCATTCAGTCCAAAAAGGGCCAGGAGCTTCGGCAGAGCCTTCTGAGCAATCCGCAGTCTTGTCGCCCAGCGTGCTACGTCGTATTGCTGCCTCCCAGTAACTTCTTCCGGCTCTGTCAGTCCCAGTATGGCACCGACTACTGTCTGTATGATTTGCTGTATGATGACATCGCGTGCGACTTCATAGCGCGAGACGTGGTTCCGTTGGCTTATCTCGGCGGGGGTGTGTAGGCGGTATTGCGGCCATATATCGTAGACATCGATGTAGTGGAAGATCATGGACAAGGCCCAGTATGCGACAATGGGGAGGAGCAGTGAGACGTAAAAGTCGGAAATGAAAGAGAAGAGCGGCTGGACCGGAGTGAGGGTATATGATGGTAGAGGGGGAGATCGGACATGGTGGACGCATTGCCGGCGACAGGAATGATGTTGGCCATCCGGGAATAGAAGTAGCTTTCTATTGTGTGCGCATAAAGGAAATGGAGTAAAGGGAAGTACCGTAGGTGTTTAGTGAAGTGAAGGAGTATAAAGGATTGACGGTGGTGGTGGTGCACCAGGATATTTTTGAGGATGAGGGAGAGAGAAGGATGGTGGTGGTGGACAGCTCCAGAGGCACGCCACTCGTCAGTACGAAGTAATGAGAATGGGGCTACTTAAAAGATGGTGACGGTATAATCTCGTTTAATTTTCTTACATCCGGCACTCCCGCGATCTCCTGAGCGCGAACGACTCACTTGTGATTTTAGAAGGATAGAAGACAGGAATTGGAGGACCACTTTGAAATTCGAAAGTTCAGCCGTACTTGTGGTGGTACGTCTTTCAGTTGTACCTTATAGGCGTTCGTTGTGCAAAAGCCTTCGGTAAGGCATCGCGATAAGCATGGTGGCATGGGCATGTGAAGTCATGCATTGAATGTGGGACCAACAGGGTGTGGCTGTAGTAAGTTCTTCAAGTTCTTCATCCATTCCTCATGTGACCCAGTTGGCACGTGCATTGCTGAATTGAAATGGGTTCCTGATTTCTTCGTTGGTGCTGGTGCAGGTGGTTGTCGGAGAACTCTACACCTTAGGCAGCAGCGCTAACCGATTGCCGCCTAGGTCCTTTTGCCCCTCCCTTTTTTCCAACCCAAACCCACCAAGAATCAGAATCTCGACTTTCGAGTCCACACAATCTTTGATACCCAGTCTCTTCTCTTCTTTCCCCAAAAATCTCAAATATTTTCGCATTAACACCGCCATCATGATCATCTACAAGGTCAGTCAAGATTGATTGTGAACACCAAGTCCCTCCGTTCCCTACCCCTCCCCTCCCTAGGCAACCCCGCTGCTCAAGGCCGGACACCGATGTGTGGGGCTGAACTGAACCGTGAGCGAACATGCGCTGATATCTTTGGTACTGCAGGATATCCTCTCCGGTGACGAGATTATTTCCGACTCTTACGATTTGAAGGAGGTGGATGGCACCGTTTACGAGGTTGACTGCCAAATGATCACCCTTGGCGCCGTCGAAGTCAGTATGTACAACCCGAGCATCCAATCCTGCCATTACACCACTAATGCGCAGTACAGATACTGGAGCCAACGCCTCCGCTGAGGAAGCCGATGAGGGTATCGAGGATGGCGCTCAACAGGTCAACAACGTCGTCAACTCATTCCGTCTAACGCAAAGCTCCTTCGACAAGAAGTCATATCTCAGCCATCTCAAGAGTACGTTCAATATCTACACACCTCTTAAATCTAGTCTAATGGGACTACAGCATACATGAAGAAGGTCAAGGAGGCCCTGAAGGCCAAGGGAGCTGATGAGGCTACCGTCACTGCCTTCGAGAAGGGTGCTGCTGCATATGCTAAGAAGATTGTCGCAAACTTCAAGGACTACGACTTCTACATTGGCGAATCCATGGACCCCGACGGAATGTAAGATTTTTCCGTTCCTTAATGGAGTGCTATGCTAAGACATATAGGGTCGTGCTCATGAATTACCGCGAGGATGGAACCACCCCTTTCGTCACTGTCTGGAAACATGGTCTCACTGAGATGAAGGTTTAGACAAGCATATAATATGTTGCGCATGAAAATTCTGCTCTCGATGCATTGCCAAGAGATCAGTAAAGAATTCCTTGCGAGTTTCCCTCCACCATCAGCGATATCAATCTCTCTCGAATCAGAAGTCCTTCCCCCTATCCTTCCATCATTATGTGAAATTTTTCTTTTGTCGTTCTGTGGAAACCGAAGTGTGCAAATGGATTGAGGCTTCAAGTCGAAGCTTGGAGAGGGGTTATCGCGCTTCACTTGATATCCTCTTCCCCGTTTTCCCCTGTGCATTCCGCTATTGACGAATCTGACGCAAATAAAGCCCGGAAACCGAAAATGAACATAATCTCTCACGAGTCATAAGTAACCCCCCTCCCTCTCAAGTACATTTCTCCAACTGCGTGATTGGATCAATCCACTTCTGGCGTGGTTTCAGTGAAGTGCAGATTTGTGCAAGCAAGTCAGCAGCAAATCCTGGAATTTCTGCAATTGGCTTTTTGAAGCCGTTGGTACATCCCGTGATGCCATAAGCCGACAAAGCGCCTTGTGTGGCTAGGGTTCTCAGCGGGCTTTCGGGCGCAGCAATTCTGTAGACGGTTTTAACATCATCTAGGAGGATAGTATCTAGTCGTGGAATAACTGCAGGTTTAATAAGTTTCCGAGGTGCTTTGGTTCCCTTGCCCTTGTGGGGGTCCAGAAAGGCCTTCTTGAGAGGTTCATAGACCGCCCCACAGGTAGCAGCACCCAGATCGTACTTGTCTGCATACTCCAGAAACTTGATACACCTCTGAATTGCATCGCCGCCTGTCTCTTGAACCTGCAGACTCCCCGCAAGGGTACCTCTGAGCATGAACTCTAGCAGGATCTCGAAATCCTCAACCTTGTCTTCCGGGAGATCCAGCTTCTGGCTCTGTGCCTCGATGAACCTGCCGTTGAAACAGCGATCGAAGTAGGGGGATTAGTGGCAGAGGAGCAGTTTCGGGAGCGAGTAGTGCTTTCTTTGCGCACCGACGTAGACATCAACTTTAGGACCGGAGATCAACCTGCGTTTGTTAGTGAGCTGTAGGATGATGCTCTCTTATTCGTAGTACCGGTTTTTGACGGGGTGACAGCTTACTGGAGGAACTCCATTGGAGATGGTTTCTTGGGAGTTGCTTGGGGCGGCATTGTGAACTCTTGGCTGGACGATGCGAACTTCGGGAGGCGTGGTGTTGAGGTCGATAAGCTCAGGCAGACGAACTCAATTGGTCCGAAATAGTCAGTTAGTCGGATTGAGAGATGAGTTGGATGAAGACGACGATTTCAAGTAAGCTGAAGCTGAAGCTGATGGACTGATGAAAAGTTGCGCTATATCTCGAGTCGATCTTGCAGTTGGGCTCGAAATGTACTTAGATCGAAAGGAAGATGTGGAAGATGAAGAAATGTAAATGGTGTTGTGTGGCAAGAAACACTATGGGGAGCCTTGCTTCAAAGATGTGGTATGCTGCAATATAGTAGGTTTTAATGATAAGCGAGAAGTGGGTGTGGTATTTGGGTGTGGTCTTTCCAGGAGGTTTCTTGTTTTGCTTGAATAGGACGTAGAGGTCCAGTACCAGAGTCTGTTCTCGAAGCTCCAATTCTGGGGAAAGAAAAAGACGCACCAGAGTACTCAGAGAGGCACCCGGATAGTGCGCATACATACAGCAATGCTCAAAAAATAACCTACCACCAGTACCACTCGAATGTGCAATAAACAGGGAAACTAGAGTCCGTTGTCGCTCATGGTACGTTTGGTAACAATCACAACTGTGTCAAGGAGTAATGAACCTTCCCACGAAAGAAAAATCAATGAATTGCGCTGAGATATCCATGCAGCATGTATCCCCACCACTCTCCATATACCACTGAGTGCATGGTGACTTGTTCATAAAAATATGCCCCTCTCACACTTCTAAGATGGACCGCCATTTATAGATTTCACAGCCCATCTGGCTGGCTATGCCTTGCAGTTCCACCACCATTCCACGAATCCCAGTCTCCAGCCCACAACGACCAAAGTCTGAAACGATGAATTCCACCCTAGCTTAAGACTCCCCAATATCCATAATGAAGTAATTCTCGGCCTTAAGAGTTTCGGTAGCAACATTAGTCTTGACAAGAAGCTTCTTCTGCGCAAGAACAAGATCCACTAGCATTTCATTCGGGAAGTCTTGCACCTTGCTAGTCAATGCTTTGGCGAGAGCTGTGTATGGTGCTTTGTGGGTAATTTGGTCGATGAGAAGCTGTCGTAGAGGGCTCCCAGCCTTGGTATTCTTGTAGACGTAGGAAATCTCTGCGATGCTGCCATTGTTGCCAAACCAGCCTTTTTCACAAAGACCTTGATGAATAGAATCGGAGGTTAGCTTCGACGTGACTTCAAATAATGTTGTGGGGGCGTGAAAGTAGCGAAAGATGAGTCGAGGGACCGTCTTGAGGCTCATGGAGACCCTTTTGTAGTAGACGCTTCAGAAACATACCAAGACAGGAAGTAGATAAATGTTAAGTATCTTACCTTCAATGGCGGCATTTTGGACACCGACCGAAAGAAGCTTGTCACCAAGGATCCAGAGCCTAGCTAGCAGATGGGCTTGCGGGAGCGCGCCTCTATCATCTCTGATGGATTGACGGTAGAGCCAACGGACGAAGATACCGAACGCCTCAGGCGTAGTGTCTTCGAAATCAACTATACAAGTTAGCCTCAAGCGCCGAGATCCTTAGTTCTGGCCACGGAAGATTACCTGTCTGACTTTCATCCTCCACGAAAAGACCGTTTAGTTTATCAAACGCAACGTCGAAAAATGGCGAGTAGTAGCAGATGAACTTCTTGTACACGGTGAACTTTTCCTTGCGCTCGCCTTTTCCGACGACTACTGTGACAAATTCATTTTGTGGGCTCCTGGGGTTTGTTAGAGGGCGATAAGGCATAGAATATGTGAGATATAACTGACGATAGGTCTGCCACCCCAGCTGTCCTGTCTTGCTCGTGTCCGGTAGGGTGCTGGCCTAATTTGCATCTTTTGGAAGCGCGACCGTCCTTTATAGGGGCTGAATGGCTCTTGTGTCCTGCCATTTTAGTCGAACTGAAGGCAGGTAGAGATTTGATGTGAAATGCTGTGACGCACGCTAAAGGGTCACGGGAATAAGATGTAATGGCGAGTTTCAAAAGTGAATCTGGAACTGCAGGACGGGGTTTAGAAATGGAAGGCGGAAAGGGAGAGTGAAGATCGTAGACGAAGGTGTGAAAAATGAAGAGGAAGCTGAAGTCCCCACCCGAGCGTTTGACGTGGAGCATAAAATAATGTTGGTGGTGGTGGTGAAAAGGTCTAAGCAAGTACACGTATTATCGGGAGCATTAACCCTTGCGCTGAGAGGTGCTTGCGGCGATGCACGGAAATGAATCACCCACCCAGACCGAAGCAATGTGAATTTAGAATAAGAACCGAATATGACTCGAGGCCAGTTAATACACGAACTCAAGGTTGAGTTCGTGAAGGGGAATCGATTTAAAAGACAAGACGTGAAAGAAAGGAAGATAGATCAAACGACAGTAGGTAACCACGAAATAATATAAGAATATCAAGGCTATTGACTAGAATTTGTCAAGTTACGAAGGCCCAGAATATGTTTCGAGGTCCAAAGTCATCACCAACTTGGATCTAGCTCCCCAGCCCAATTTATGCCAACAGCCCGGAAAATCCGCACTTCTCCCTTGACCAACTCAGACATATTATACGAGCCTCGTTGGACCCTTTTTACGTTGCCAACATTCTGTTCAACCACGTTTAACTCCCCGTTGGATTTTATCCCAACAACCACAGCTGTGTGATCAGGAGCACCCGCCCATTTCTGGCTCCCATCCTTCGCGTGAAAATGTGCCGTTAACAGCTGTATGATATCGCCTCTCGATACACCGGCTTCGAGCACGCCACCTCTTGGGTCAGGATGCGGAGAAATTGCTGGAAGGAAAGAGTACAGTTGGTGACCATGTACCAGGGTCTGGGAGGTCATGCAGGGTTCCTGGCCGTGTGCAGAGCATTTTGCTGCGATCGCCTGAAGCCCATTATGAGCCAGGGTCCAGCACTCGCCGTCACCTACTTGTTGGCCCATATTCGATTCGCACCAGCTTGCAAGTGCTTCGGAATATCTACCAAGGTTAGCCATAATCTAGGACTAGCGTTGAATCCATACTTCTCTCGACAGTCGTCAAGCTCATGCCTGCTCAGTTTGCGGGGAGGGGGGAAATGCTTTTGTTGGGCCTTGACTGTTAAGCCAGGATTACTAGCATCCCATGTTAGGAGTATCTTCGTCCTCGCCATCGTACTATTATCTTGTATAACAGCGTTGAACGTATGGGTTTTCCGAACGCCATTGGAGCTCCAGCCAGAACTCGATGCGTGGCCAATTTTATCATTGCGACCGAGGCTAGGTGGAGGGAATATTGGCGGTGTTTGGGCAAACCACAACGTTTTGAGGTCAAGATCAAGTTCCCCCGTACCACGAGAGCTAGCAGACTACAAAATTAGCGAATGCTCTCCATGTTGCCAGGACACATGGTAGTAAGGCTCTTGTTTGGGGTTCTACGAGAGCTACTCGACTGCCGACAATAATCAATAGCAGGGAAGGAGGTGAATGGCCCGAAACGCCATGTTTCCACCCACGACGACGTGTATTCATAGTAGCAGGGCATTTCAACAAAAGAAAAAGCCTTGGTATACCACAGACTGCGAGTCTAGGAGGTCCGTTATTTAGCAGCAGCATTCAAGTGACTCCACTATGATTTGATGATGGGATCATGGCTAAATCCATATCTAAGCTATACGAATTTGAAAGTCACTATCCAGTAGATTGATATGATGATCGGCAAGTGCTTGGACACCGTAGTAACTATAAATCGAAAGCAGCATTCGGTAACACACATACTGTCGCAGGGGGTTGGAAATTCGAGTAGAGCACTGCAGGAATCATGAAAAAAGTATTTCTTGGAACCACCCCAAGTGGTAAGAAATTTTGCCTTGCCCTACCGCTTTCTTCTGCGATACTTGTACTAAGGAACGGAGCTCAAAGAATGCTAAAAGACGACTCTGTAGTTCAATTCGAGTAACACTATTGATAAGGTCTACTTACTTGAGGTTTGGGTTTACTTGACATCGGGATAGGTGGTGGCAGTGGTTCTTTGCCAGTATTCGGGCTCGTCAACTGGGCTTTCTTCGCAGGTGGCGGCGGAGGTTTCTTCTTCAACCCAGCCACTTGCGGTAAGCTATTCAAACCTCCTCCTCCCTGCGGAGAAGCAGCCTCTTGTGCATTCCCAACCCCACCATAGGCCCCAACTTTATCCGAAATGCCATACTTGGTATTGATTTTGTTTGCCGACTGCCATCCTGATTTCACCTGCTCACCATGTCTTTCTCGGAAGTTATTTGCCGTACTTGCTGCTGATCTGGCATCACTCAGAGAGACAGAGGAGGGATCATTTCGAAACGAAGATGCGCTTTTTAATGCAGCTTGCTTTTGGGCGAAGGAGGTGCCCTCGCTGGGACTTTCGGGCTTGGGTGAAGCTGGGGAGCGACGGGAAAAGCGGGATTGCAGTTCGTTGAGCTGCGAGGTATTGGCTTGTGGTGGATCTTTCGAGGAATTTCGCGGAGAAGATGCTGCTGGAGGAGGGAGTGGTTCCCGTGACTTTTTCTCTCCAATTCCGAGACCTTGAACGGAAAGACCGGCTGCCCCTAATCTGCTCAAGGACCCCTGGTTGAGTATGCCTCTATGCGAATCTGGCTCGGATGTTGCAGTATTGTATGTAGGAGGAGGGGATGGGGCGGGGTTTGAGTTTTGTCGGGGTGGCAGTCTTGGTGGGAGACTCGGGGGCTTTGGCTTGTTGACGGGTGGAGGTGGAGGACTCCGGCCATCTGCTCCATCTTTACGTCCCGGAGGGGGAGGCAGGTGAGATGTTGACAACCCGGTAGTGTCTGCTCTGTATGGCATAGGAGGTGGTTTGGGTTTTGCTGCCTCTTCGGCCTCCCTTTGTGCTTCCTCTTCCTCTGCTTGCTGTCTCGCCTGTATCTCCTCTCGTGATAACGGTGCTCCCAAGCCCCTCCTATCCGGGGTGATCTGGTTTGGAAGAGCTGCCGCTCCATGATAATTGATGTGTTTGGGAGGCGGCCCAAAGGCAGCAGGGTCTTTCAGGCTCGATATTGGCATTGCAACATGGTCATTTGGTTCCGAATCTTTGCCCTTTCCCATCCATCCGGAAACGTGATTCATTCCTCTTCCTTTGAGGTCGCCGCCGCGGTCGCGCCATGATGATTCTTTCGATGTGCCATCTTTGCTACCTCCCCCTGTGATTTTGTTCCTGATCCCTAGCCCCGTTATTGACATTGTTCGTCGTGGGACGAGGTATGATAGACTGTATTAAGAAGGGAGCGTGACGTACAAGGAAGGAAAGAGTGTATGTATTTACCGTGGTCGTGGAGTTAGAAGATTTCGTTTAGAACGAGTGACTGGTGGGGCAGGGGTGGGGTGGGGTAGGTTGAGGTTATTTAGAAAGGATAAACCGTACCTACCTCATCTCTATTTTGGTACATACCATATGTCGAGTGTGTGAAGGCGGGCAGTCTAGAATACATTCCTTCCAGCGGTACAAAGCATGAGATATTAGCCGGACAATCTACCTTAGAGAAAGACAAAGAGCTAAAATCATACATGATTTACTACTAGCGGCTGGCCAAGTTCAATTATCAGCCACTAGCGGTATCGGAGCTTGCTCTTTGGAAATTCAGGAAACTTCAAATTATAAGTTCGAGGGCTAGAGATACACATACATCATTCACCCCCGCAACCAATTGGTGGCCCAAGTTGACACTTCTGCTCGCCCAACTTGAGCATCGACGTTCTTGGTCCTGCTATCGTCAACTTCAATCGCCAGCTGGGTCGCAGATCCATCCCATCATGTCGAGCTCTCTCCCGGGCAGTCGAGAGCTGCCAGCTTCTCAATACGATCTCAGCACATACTGGGGAAGAGTCCGGCATTCAGCAAATATTTCAGATCCTAGGTGAGGAGGACAAGTTCTATTTCTTTGGTCAAAAGGTGCATGCACATCTATTGCGGACGCCCTCTATGATTCATACTAACATCTGGCAGGACATTGCTGGTTAACCAGGCGGGATTGGAACATGCGAAGACTCTGATCGCAGGCTACAAGCAAGGAAAGATCGGGGAGATGAATGCAGAGCTATGGAAGGCGAAGAAGATTGTTGATTCTACATTACATCCTGGTACGTTGGGCTGTTACGCACAAGGTGGATTGGAACTCATGAATCTCCAGACACCGGCGAACCAGTCTTCCTACCATTCCGGATGTCATCCTTTGTGCTTTCGAATTTGGTTGTTACAGCAGGAATGCTTACACCCGGTCTTGGGGTACGTTTGCTTCCCCTCTCTGTACTGCAGCTCCTAATCATTTGCAGACGACTGGAACTCTCCTCTGGCAAATAACAAATCAGTCACTGAACGTTGCAATCAACAACGCCAATGCCAACAAATCGATTCCATTATCTACCTCCAAGATTACCCAATCCTACTTCCTTGCTGTCGGTGCTTCCTGCGCTGTGGCCCTCGGTCTTAACGCACTCGTGCCTCGATTAAAACGAGTCAGTCCAGCTACAAAAACGATTCTTACAAGACTAGTACCATTTGCTGCTGTGGCAAGCGCTGGAGCTCTCAATGTGTTCTTGATGCGCGGAGAGGAGATCAGACGGGGTATCGACGTCTACCCTGTCCTCTCAGAGTCCGACAAGGTCAAGCTCGCAGAGCAGGGGAAATCAGAATCGTCCGTAGCTTCTCTGGGCAAGAGCAAGAAAGCTGCTACGATTGCTGTTTCTGAAACAGCTCTGAGCCGAGTCCTGAACAGCTCTCCTATCATGGTCATCCCGCCGTTGATACTTGTCCGACTGCAAAAGCAAGAATGGCTCAAGAGAAATCCAAGACTTACCCTACCTGTTAATCTTAGTTTGATCCTTGGCACAAGTTTATTTGCTTTACCACTGGCCCTTGCAGCGTTCCCTCAAAGGCAAAGTGTGGAAGCGAGAAGTTTGGAGAAAGAATTCTGGGATCAAGGCGGAGAGGGTGGCAAGGTTGTCTTTAATAGAGGCATTTGAGCAGCTCGGACTCTGCTAGAAAAGAAAATCCGTGGAGAGATCCTGAAGATTCCTGGATTATGGGGCCAAATTGTCAAGCAGAATTACTGCGCTGCACCCGGCCCAAGTCTAAACCTCACACCATGGCAATAGGTGCAAGTAGAGAGGGTACCAGCTTAAGCAACATCCTGCTTGGTTAGAGGCTGTTTGTTACATAGAAAGCCAATCTAGATCCGGCGCCTCACAAAATTTGCACAGGTACGAGTACTTATCTTACTTTGTCCCAAAAGTTCACCCCTGAAAGCCCTAATCACGTGGTTTACATGCCCTGGGCGAAGCATTCCGCATGAACCGATGTGACCAGTGACACGACCTTGAGCTTTTTGGCACGAACAATGGCTTATCTATCTGTTGCGTGGATTTGTTTCCCGAGGGTGTACATGTATTATTGTGTTTGATGAGACACGTTTGATCCTTGGGATCTCGTTTGTGAAATTGCCACCTTCGGCAGAAATCAAAGGATGGGTCATTCCCCCGTGATGTGTGGTGGAGGGAGGGGAGGGAATGGTTTGAATTAAATGCGAGGATAGCATTTCTTCAGGCTCGGCTTCATTCTCACGTCTTGCACGGTTTGGACTCATGATATACGCAACTGACCGACTCTTTTTGCTCTCTAGGCTGTGACTCGGAAGACCTCCGTGAGGTACCTAGGTATAAATCAGAGTTCGGCACCGGTAAATATATACGGAGGTAGGTATGCTGATGCTGAATCGAGACGAATCAACGAGCAGACAAGGCACAAGTACACATACCTACCCAGGTACTTACTTAACTTACTCCGCAAGTAGCAAGGGGCGCTTGTCTATTTTGTCCAGCTGAGCTGGTGACAAGGCAAGACTATTCGTGAATTTCAGAAAAGATGGTGGGAATAATGGTACGTAGCATCAGCAAACAGGAGCATCATATCATGCCGCTTGGCCCCAGATGCGAGAGGTTGACGTTGAAGTGAAGTGGTTGTGATTCTGAATGAGGGGAAGAGTGGAGTGGATATGGCGTCGTATTCTACAGGAGGCATTTTACCACTCACACACTTAATCATTATGTGCAACCACTATCCTGTGCCCGTGGAAGGAGCCACAAGAAAGAATCAAAAGAAACCAACTGGCCTAGCTCTATTGCGTCCATTAAACACTCGGAAACAGAGGCAATAACAGTAACAATCATATAATAGAGATGAATGAAGTGATATTGATACAGTACAGTAATCCGAACCCCTCCCCTCTCCCTCTGATCTGGTCTGGTCCGATCCTCGATCGTCCGTCCTCTCAGGAGCGGCGATAGGAAGTGGTCCTATCCTATCCTGTCCTGTCCTGTCCTGGACTCCTAGCCGTGTCAAGCGGTGTCAAGCGGCGAGCCCTGCCCTGCGTGAACTCCGCTTCTTACCAGTGAGTGATCGCTTGCGGGAGACAGACGGAGTGCAAAGCCAACTTCACTCGAAAAGTCCATCTTTAAACTTCTTGTCAACGACAACTCCCCCTTACTCTTTTGATGCTCTCCTGCTCCTCAACTGTCGATGAGATATCCAAGAACCTTTCGCCACCAACAACTTTGAGCGAAAAGCCCCGAGTCTGACTGTGGGCCCGCCTCGACACCTTCCTCACGCGCCCGTGGACGACACCAAACATCGCAACATCCCCCGACAATCACAATTCACCCCATACCGCGGACAGCAGCACTTCATCGACGGCAGATTCAATGCTGCACAGACATTTGCAATAATTCAAGGCCGTGGTGCGGATTCCAGGACCAATTTTCGGCTCGCCTTGAGCCCTAGGCTAGGACGAGTACACCTCTCGATCAATGTCGACCCCATCAATCTTGCCTCCCCATCATCCAAACTACGGGCTCTCTCACCATACAAACTACCAATCGAACGCCGGTTATAGTAGAGCAAACAATCCTCTCTTGAACGGCGGGAGCCGGTTAGGAGCGTCATATCACTTCCCGACTCCGTCGAGTAACAGCACCTCATCAAATAGCATTGGGGCACCCGATCCCCCACGACACAACGCAGCACCATCATCATTATCATCTACAAGACCCGAAAGCAAAACCGCCGCCATGCCCGCATCTTCGTCTGTATCCTCGAACACGCAGAATTCGAAGAAGAGACAACGCTCAAGGGAACCAGCCGACTGGGACACTTTCTACAAGAATGGTCTCCCCAAAGAGGTCATTGTGATCGACGACTCTCCCACCCCAGATCCATCTCCATCCGTCCTATCAAATGCCCAGCCAGCTCGGGCTGTAGCGGAGGAGAGCAGTCGACACCCCGCAAAAAAGAGAAAACGCGATGACGTTGGTTCGGCCTACGATCCGATATATCAAAATGGAGCCTCTCATTCGAACAATCAGAGTCCCGATTACAAAGACTCTGCATCCGGCTCTACTATTTCCACCGATAGAACGACATCAGCCATCCACACGACAGCAGCCACCTCGTTGGGCTCACATTCCTCCAACGGGTACGAGGCTGCGGAAGCCCAGCCCGGCCAAAAGAGAAAGAGGACAGCAACAAGGCTTCAGATTGCCAACGAAGCCAAGCGGAAAGAGCTTGAGGTGAACGGGGACGCATACACGAATTACAAACCCCCACCACGGCCACCCATCAAGGCCCCAGATGTAGTTGTGAAGGTCGTCGCAGATGTGAGCATTGACACGTATTCCAATAAGTCGGACACTGACTAGCAAGCAGAATTCCTACACAAAAAACAGCAAAGTCGATGATGATGACGGCCACTACATTGTAGTGGCGGACACCGATCTGACTGATAGATGTGAGTGTCACAACCCCAGGCTTGATGGAGTAAAACTGATAGCCTATTCCAGATCAAGTAACAAAACTTCTGGGCCAGGGAACGTTTGGTAAAGTTGTGCAAGCCAAAGACCGAAGAAGGAACAAACTCGTCGCCATTAAAATCATAAGGTCTGTTCAGAAGTACCGGGATGCGTCACGAATAGAATTACGGGTCCTTTCAACGCTCAAGGCCAACGACCACGAGAACCGAAACCGATGTATACACCTTCGTGACTGTTTTGACTACCGAGGACATGTATGCATTGTCATGGACTTGCTCGGGCAGAGTGTCTTTGATTTCCTCAAGGGCAATGCTTTTGTTCCATTCCCAAATAGTCAGATACAAAGTTTTGCGAGGCAACTTTTCACGAGTGTTGCTTGTAAGTCTCGGTATTTCAAACACCATTTGATGCATACGCTAACAGAAATCTTAGTCTTGCACGACTTGAATCTCATCCACACCGACCTAAAACCGGAAAACATTCTACTGTGTGAGAATGCCTACCAAGCTTTCACTTACAGTCGCCGGATACCTTCATCCTCCAGCACAGTCAATCGACAGGCGGCTCAAAGAAAGGTTCTTTTGGATACAGAGATTCGACTCATCGACTTCGGCTCCGCAACATTTCAAGATGAATATCATTCATCTGTTGTGTCAACACGTCATTACCGAGCCCCTGAAATTATACTGGGTCTTGGATGGTCCTTCCCGTGTGATATTTGGAGTATCGGGTGTATTCTAGTGGAATTCTTCACTGGAGACGCATTGTTCCAAACACATGACAATCTCGAGCATCTGGCGATGATGGAAGCTGTTTGCGGTAGCAGAATAGATTCGCATCTCATCCAAACCGTCAACAACATGTCGAAGCGCAGTGGAGGAAACCAAGCCTCCAAGTATGTCTCCTGTCTTCCAATTTATCCTTCCCTGGCTAACTCTTTATCAGGTTCTTCAAGCGATTAAAGCTGGATTACCCACAACCAGAGACAAGCCGAGCTTCTCGGCGTTTTGTGAAGGCTATGAAGCGATTAGAGGTAGAGCCCCACTGATTACTTAGTAAGATGACTCTGATTGACATGTGTTCAGACTATCATTCCAGAAAACAACAAATTCTGCAGGGATTTCTTAGATCTCTTGAGGAAGATCTTCGTTTACGACCCTGCTGAACGTATCACCGCGAAGCAAGCCCTTCAGCATCCTTGGTTTAAGGAAGCGGCAACTCCAGATGATGGAACCGAAGCTACCAAGATCCGTTTACAAAGACAACAGCAGGCAGAAGAAGCTGTTGCAACCGCTGCGGCGGCTGCCAATCAAAGAATTAATGGATACCGCCATTGATAATGACACGATGCATGAAAAATGACGGCGTACAGGGATGGCGGAGTACGGGAAGGAAATCTAACTTACATTGGATCAGCAAATGTTGGTCTTGCATACCGGTGGTCGTAATGTGTTAAGCGTGGTGTTTGAGCAAAGAAACGGCTCTTGGAACCTCTTCCAGGGGACAGCGGTCTGGAAAACAGAGAATCACGATCAATGCAATGCATTCAAGATCTTTACCCAATGAAGAGACTCGTCCTTTCCACTGTGATTCTTTCCATTGGTGATTATCCTGTGGGGTGTGTAAATTCCCAAAGCTCAAGACGAAATATCTACAGTCTATAATATTCATCTTAGGCTGCCTCTTTGTCCAACTAAAAAAAAGTATAAGGGAGTGACTCTGACACGTTTCTGACCTGACCTGACCTGTCTCCTGTCCTGTCCTGTCCTGTCCTGTCCTGTCCTGTCCTGTCCTATGTCAACCACCACAACGTTTTTGGCTGAGCTTATCGCTTATCGCTTATCGCACTATCTGGTATTATACTTGCCGAAGAAAAAGTTACTGCTCTGTTCAACTACGAAAGTACACCACAGCTCCCGCCTTACCTTCTTACATCTACCGACTCCAATTGCTTCATGCGGGACTCTACACACTCCTTACACATACTCAAGAATCCTGTTTCGCAACTGCTAAGCAGGGAATCCAAATCCCGCATCTCAACTTTCAAAAGGCGCAACACCACCGCACTGCCGAGGGGGGCAGATCGACCATCTCTGCGCTTGTCTCGATCTTTCCTTTCCTCGAGCACCAAGCCCAAGAAATCGTTTCTCTCGCGATCCTTCAGGAAGTCTATATCTCTCGACCAAATCCTCCCAGGTCCCCGCATACATACTAGTCACCCATACTTCCACGCGCCATACAACGTTGCCTTCGACCCTCTACAGGAGAATTGCCTCGGGGGTACAGCGGATTCTCGAAGGGCGAGATCCTCGCCATTCTATAGGAAGATGAAGATTTGGTTGCAGTTTTTGAGCACGCCAACCGCGGATACGCCTGGCACGACGTTGGTGTTACACTTTGACCAGAAGAGATACTTGATTGGAAATGTGGGGGAAGGGACTCAGAGAGCCGCTGTGCAGAGAAAATTGCCGGTTACCAAGGTTGGGGATATCTTTTTGACGGGCCCCATTAGTTGGGGTAATGCTGGGGGTGTTTTGGGCATGATCCTTACTGTTGCGGATTGCACTGCCTCTGCAATGGAACAGAGCAAGATGAACGAAGCGAAGAAGAAGAACAACAGAGGTCCGGAACCTAACAATGACGTCGATGAGGGGAAGATCTGGCTAAATATATACGGCGGCAGGAACCTGACGCATCTCCTTGCTACCGCCAGACGATTCATATTCAGGAAGGGCATGCCACTACGCACAACCGAGTTCAGACCCAAGAAGGCTGGCCAACAAAGCAATTGGGACCCTACTTGGCAGGATGACTTTATCAAGGTGTGGGATTTGGTTATAGAGCCAGAAGAAGATCAGTGTCTTAGTCCGAGGAAGAGAAGCCATGAAGAGTTTTCTGCTGATTCGCAGGAAGTCACTGCCGAAGATAATAAAGAGAGTACAGAAGAAAAGGAGGAGCGATTTGACCAGATGCGGAAGTCGGTGGTTTCGTCCATGTTCGACTCAAAGTGGCGCTTGGATGCCCTTCTTACCAGGAAGCTCTCCGAGGTCGCATTGCCAGCTGCTATTTTCGTCAGAAATGAGCAAGGCAAGATAGAGAAGTACCGCGGACCTATGCTAGAAGAAGGAAAGGACGTCCCTGATATAGATGTCCTTGTCCGAAGTCCCTGGCCTGGAGCTCTTATAGAAGAACTCCCACCTACAACCCCCTCGACAAACTCAGTGTGCTATATCATCAAGAGTCACTCCCAGCGGGGAAAGTTCGATGCCAAAGCCGCTATTGATCTAGGGGTTCAGCCAGGTCCTAACTTCAAGCTTTTGACCCTAGGAGAGAGTGTGAAAACTGCTAGCGGAAGTGTAGTGACTCCTGAGATGGTGATGGGACCAACGAAAGCAGGCGGCGGATTTGCAATTGTAGAACTGCCGAGTGTTTCATATGTCAAGTCGTTGCTCATGCGTGGAGAGTGGCAGTCAACAGAAGTCATGGACGGCGTGGCAGCTATAATTTGGATTCTTGGGCCTGGTGTGCTTGACAATCCGAGTTTGCAGAAATTCATGGCAGATCGGAGTCACTTGAAGCACATTGTTTCGTCCAAGGATTGCTGTTCGAATTACCTCGCACTTGAATCCCCTGCTTCGGCTGCAATCCGATTGAACCTTATAGATCCCGAACGGTTCCCAATCCCAAACTACAATAATTCTGTCATTCAACAGCAGAGTGGAGAGCCGAGGCCTTATGAAAAGGCAACTCCTGGGCTAACATTGCAACTGGAGCCACAGGCTGAATTGCAACATGACAAGATTATACACCATCTCGATATGGAAAGCGTTATCAAGGAAATGCCCAAAGAAGTCCTTGACCTGGCCGAAGTTGCCCGCGCGAAAGTTTTGAACCCAGAGTACCTAGCAAAACTCGATGAGAATCAGAAGGATATTCCTAGTAAGGATGCTGAGATAGTGACTTTGGGAACTGGTTCA
Organism: Lachnellula arida; assembly: GCA_007821475.1. Classification (NCBI taxonomy): domain Eukaryota; kingdom Fungi; phylum Ascomycota; class Leotiomycetes; order Helotiales; family Lachnaceae; genus Lachnellula; species Lachnellula arida. The sequence continues at coordinate 2,838 of QGMF01000433.1, read as the reverse complement.
GCCCTGCCTTCAAAGTACCGGAACGTCTCTGCTACTTTGATTCGAGTTCCAGGATATGGCACGTACCTTCTCGATTGTGGTGAGAATACACTTGGTCAGCTAAAAAGAGTGTACGGGGAGGAATTACCGGAAGTTTTGCGTGATTTGAAGGCAATCTGGATCAGCCATCTTCATGCCGATCACCATCTTGGGACCAACGCTGTGATCAAAGCATGGGCTGCGGAGACCGCTCAACACGATCTGACGAAGAATAACAAGCTTCACGTTGTGTCTCACGAGGGAATGATAAACTGGCTCAAGGAGTACTCAGAAGTAGAAGACTATGGCTATGAACGAGTTGAAACCCTAATGGCTGGCAAATCAAACTCGAAATACTGGGATTTCAATCACCACTTCAAGCCTCAAGAAGTAAAGGAGACCGGTATTTCTTCCATTCAAGCTTGCACGGTCGAGCATTGCCATGGCGCTGCTGCTGTGGTTATTAACTTCCCCAATGGGTTCAAACTCGCATACTCTGGAGACTGTCGACCCTCCGAGAATTTTGTGAGGATCGGTCAAGGGGCTACCCTCTTGGTTCACGAGGCTACATTCGATGACGAGCTCCAGGGAGATGCTATTGCCAAGAAGCATTCTACGACAGCAGAGGCTCTGGGTGTTGGGAGGCGGATGAATGCTAGACGAATCCTGTTGACGCATTTCTCACAACGATATCAGAAGATTCCAGTGATGGATAGCCATGGAGGAAAGGACCAAGTGGCTATCGTTGCTTTCGATTACATGCGGGTGAAGCTGGAAGACTTTGCCAAGCTTGATGCTTTCAAGCCCGCATTGATGAAACTTTATGCAGACGAGAATGTATGAGATCTGGAGCCATATGGACAAAGTGTGGGGAGGATAGAAAGAAATTATGTGCGGACACAAATTTCATTTTTCTCACATTTTCACAGCATAGCACGGTGTTTATGGCGAAGCTTTGGCTTTAGTGCATTGGGGCGTTGTGGGCAAGGTCTCACTCTCAAAGAAGGCCGTGGTTGAATACAGTGCTGTTTTTACTAGATGATACTACCCAAAATCAAAATAATCCCTTCTTCCAAACTCCATGACCGCAGACTGACAACGAAGCAGAGCTTCACTGGAAATCGGACATTCTTGTTACTCGCGTATGTCTGCTCGTGCTCCCCGTTGTTGCGCTTTCAAATCCTTCGTCTCTATGGATCACTAGTTGAGAGCCCCTATTTTGTTGATGGACTCTCCGACCAACTTCCCGCTGCCTCAATGAGCTACCCATCTCAGTGTGACCTGTCAGGGCCTCGTAGGCGCGTGCATGATGATCGGAATAGCCTCTTGGGTCAGTCTGGTCGGCCTGTTCTCTTGAAGGGCCGGCTCTGGTAGACTGGCTGTAGACGCTCTCTGAATATCCCGTGGGGGCTCTTTGTCTTGGAGCCTGCGCCACAGCGCGGCCGAACGTCCCTGACACAGGGTCGAAGGCGATCGAGTCTCTAAACGCCGGGTGAAGGTCCTCTGCATGCTGGGAACGCTCTATGAGGTTTGTTGTCGACATGATGTCGGCATAATAGTCAATGATGGAACCCTCAAAGTCGCCGTCCTCATTAGTGTGCTCCTCGTCGTCATCATCGTCAGCGTTGGGGCTTTGGAAGTCAGAAGACTCGTCCTGCTGGAACTCGGGTCCCTGATCAACTATACCGTTGGCGATATTCCGGCGAAGCTGTCTTCTGGCCTGCTGCAGCTGGCGTCTGATGTGTCTAACTTCGCGAGCAAGAGCGTCAGATTCTTTGCGGATTTCGGTATCTCTCCCGGTCCACTCGATCCAGTTTTCAACGAGTGGCAGAGTCGTGACATGGATCCACGCTTCTTCTTGCGGCCTAACATTGACGTTCGGAGATCGGTGATTGACTGGCGATTCCCTCCAATAGCAGCCAAAATGCATGCCTCGCAGCCATCTGGCATACGCTGGAACCGTGCTTCCCACGGGTTGACATTGAACGCTTGTCGGTAAAGCTCCGGAGACATCCAAAGGCTGTTGAGGCTCTGGAGTCTTTTGAGGAACTTTGTTACGTTTTCGGGGAGCAATGGATGGTCTGAAAGTCTTGCCACGCGGGTCGTACATTCTGCCGTGACTTGGAGGAAGATGCTTCGGATGAGTTGGGGCTGTAGTGTTTTGTGGGTTTTGCACAGGTGTGCTTTATTTGGGGTGAAAGGAAGTAACAGACCCACGCGGGAAAGAAGAGATTCTGGTCTTCGAAGTCTCGGTGGAAGTACCTCAATGAGGATGGCTTGGTCGCCTAGCCATGTCTCGTTGGCTGTGGCTCCAGGTTGCAAGGAGAGCAGTTGAGCTAGGAGTTCAAAATCTTCTGTTCTCAGCTCCTCAATGTCGCGGATTGTTCGATTTGTCATTTTCGGCGATTCTTCTACTTGCACGTTATTCTATTGGGTGGTGGTTGGGAGTTAAAGGATTCGGAGCAGAGAAATGCCCCATTTTGTAGGGAGAGAACGCTCCTTTCTGCTTGATAGCAGTAACTGTTTTGAAGCTTCTTTTTACTAAGGCTGGGATGTTTGAGTGTTTTGGAAGCACGTAGTGTCGGTGGAAGGCTCATGAAAGTTGTTTTTCCTTTGTGATGAACGTTAGACAGAAGAAGTAGCAGTGTTTCAAGAAAACACCCACATTGTTTGGAACAGACTCCTACAAAGACGTTGCACCAACAAAGTCCTTGTTGGAATTTCACCTTAGAAAGGCTAAATTCGCAACGCCAATGAGTACCTAGGTAGTAGTCTAGGTATACAGGAAGTCTTATCCACAATGTCTGAACATACTGCACG
>QGMF01000432.1:0-32037 GCA_007821475.1 Lachnellula arida | reverse complement strand
GGGAAGAAAGAAGGAGATGCGTACCCCTCATCAAACCCACTACCCCTAAGAATCGCCAAAACCCCCTTCACTATCTCTCCTGCTCTCTCTCCTGCTTTCCCTCCACCCCTTATCTTCCCATTTCCATTTCCCTGCTCACGCTCATCGAAAAACTCAGGCGAGAGTAAGATTCGTAGTGTGAATCGAGGGCTTGATTGTGATTGTGCTTCTGATTGTGATGAAGAGGAAGAGGAGGAGGAGGAGGAGGAGGTGGGGGAGAGAGAGGTGGGGGAGAGAGAGGTATACCAGTTTGTAGGTGTGGAGGTTTTTGTTGATGGTAATGGGATTGGTGGTGTGTATGGGGATGTGTATGGCGATGTGTATGGGGATGGGGATGGGGATGTGTATATGGAGAGGAAATCGTTTATTGCGGGGAGGAGAGGGGGGAGGGTTGGTGGGTCTGGGATCGTGGATGTGGTTGTTGGGGGGAGATGGGTGCTGGAGGACGGTAAAGGGTGGCTGCTTGCGAGGATTATAGCGGGACCTGTGGGGTGTGTGGAAGGGTGCGGGGGTGCAAATGTGTAGATCTTTGCGTCTGTGTCTATGTCGGCGTCTGTGTCTGCACTGGGTTGTGGTGATTGTGGGAGAGGAGGCGCTGTAGCTGTGGATTTCGATGTGTTCTTGGCTTTTGCTTTTGCTTTTGCTTTTGCTTTGGCTTTCGGTCTCCGTTTGTTTGGAAGCTTGGGTGGAGATTGAGGTTTCATTTTTGTTGACAGTGTGGGAATGCGCTGGGTTGGTTTGGTTGTTTTGGCTTGTTGGTGAGTTGAGTTGAGGATGAGGATGAGGGTTTGAGAGTTGAGATATGGTTTGGGTTAAGAGGTTTTGAGAGGGTAGCTAGGTAGCTAGCTGTGAGGATCAGAGTGTCGGTACGTACCTACATGTTGATATTCAATGACAGCTGGTGAATTTACAGGATCGGGACGTTCGTGGAAAGAATGGGTGGAGAAGCGGGATTTACAATTCAGAGGCCTGTAGACTATTAGTTAACTTGAATAGAAAGCTAGAGGGCTTCTGGCTAACCTTTGAGAATGAGCATGAGGCCTGAATACGAGGCATAAGATGGGGAACTGAAATGACTAGTCACTAGAACTGGGGTAATTGATAAAGTTGATTTTTGTGGTAGCATGTAGGACTACTTATGCCAATATCTCATTTCCAAGATATCCAATTTCTACGTAAACCAACCCTGGACCTTCTTCTTCCAACCCTGCGCATGCACCTCAGGCGTCTCATTCGCAAGCACAACATCAATACCCGTATACAAATCCACTTCCATAGATGGAATAGCCCACTTCTCGTGCCAATGGAAGGCTTTATGAACAAAGTAAATGGCCAAGAAGATCGGAATGCCCACATAAGCCGTCAAGAAGCTAGACGCAGAAAAGCGACCTGGGAAGAATACATCGAAGCCGTTGATCAGGGTTAGGATGGTGAAAGCTACCATGGCGATCCAGGCACCCACTGGTTGCAGGAAGGAACGGTAGGGAACGTCGCTCTTGGCAAGACCTTGCGCACGGGCAGCTTTTCTGAATCGAATGTACACGATGCAGCAGCAGATCCAGGAGATGAAGCCCGAAGTATTGGTCAAGTTAACAAACCATGTGAAAACAACGGAACCACTGCTAGCACAGTTCAGGTACGCGAGGGGCGAGAATAGCGCTGCGGCAATGACGGCCATGTATGGAACACCCTGCTTTGTGCACCGGGTGAAGATCTTGGGTGCATTTCCTGCGACAGCAAGGGAATACAGCGAGCGCGAGGACATGTAGAGGAAGGAGTTTCCGGAACTCCACGCAGAGGTAATGATAATAGCATTAATGACGGATCCAAGACCTGAGATACCTGCATCTGCGATACCGACGACGAAAGCAGAGGACTTTGCGCCAACACCACCGTCTGTAAGACGGGCGTCGTTGAATGGGCAGATGACACCAATTGCGAGGACAGAGCCAATATAGAAGAATACGAGACGGTAGAAGTAGCGCTTTGCGGCTTTGGGAAGATTGCGGCGGGGTGATTTCATCTCTCCTCCGGTGACGACCAATAGTTCAGGGGCGAAGGTCTATAAATGTTAGCATTCGGAGGACAATTGAACATGAAAACTTACGAATGGGAAAGCACTGAGTACCACCACTTCCACAAAGGCGATGAAACGACCAGTCTTTCCAGGACGAAGCCATTCAGTTGTGGCTCCAGGATCCTTCCAGTAATGGAAACCTAAGATACCATGTTGCTTTGCTGGAATTGAATTAGCACCAACCTCTACTTATTAATTCAGGATTGACTTACGTCCACCACCCCAGAACAAAATGAATGACAGGATCAGGAGACCAATCATCATGAACACCTTGAGAGAGGCAAACCAAAACTCGGTCTCTCCATAGAATTGAACAGGAAGAATGTTCAATCCCACAATGACGACAATGAAGACGGTAATCCAGACGGCAATATTGACAGGCGAGTTCCAATAATCGATGACAAGACCAGCTGCCGTGATTTCATAAGGAACCAGTATACCGAGTGAATAGAAATAGAGCCAGCCCATAGCGAAACCAAGACTGTTGGATACATTTCTGTGGCCGTAATAGCTCATGGTACCACCGCTGACTGGCAGATAGGCGGCGACCTCCGTGATGGCGGTTACGACGAACAAGACGAGAACACTGAGAAGCATGTATGCCATGAGAATAAATAACGGGCCACCCTTGGCAAGTGTTCCACCACTTCCGACAAAGAGACCAGTTCCTGCGAGGCTGTCAGATATGCTGAGAGTAATTGAGTAGAACAACTAACCAATGGTCCCACCAAGAGCAATCATTTGCGCATGGCGAGCCTTGAGCCCTCTCTTGGTGGTCTCTACCGTCCCCTCTCCGGTATCAAGACGATGTGCCTCAGCATCCGAGGAGGAACCCTTCTCATTAGTGTAGATGGGGGCGGACTTGTCGTCAGACACGCCCATATTATCGTGGGTATTCATGATGAAATGAATGAATGAGCCTTGCTCTGCGTAGGAAAGCAAAGGTCAAAGACTCAAAGGCAGAAGCAGATGTAGATGTAGGTAGAAGTAGGACATGCAGGGGAGGAAGGGATCATTATATTACCCGGTCCGGTGTGATGAGTGGGAGAGTGCCCAGGTGTGAATTGGAAAACTCCGTATGTCGGGCGATAAGAGCAGTTCGGGCTTGCCGTTCTATCATGATAGCAACCTTGCCCTTGCTTCCCCGGTCAGCCTGGGCCAATGCCAAGCCAAGCCCAAGTGAATGCCATGAATATATTCACAATGCTAGCGGTACAGAAGTATCAGCCACAAATAGAAACAGGCCAAACCCAGAGAGGCATATAGACCCGCCATTCGGGACTACTGAGAAGCCTTCTAGAAGCTTTGAAGCTGTTGATGGAAATGTCGACATGCGGTAGTGGGAACTGGTAGATTACAGAATTGGCTTGGCGGGCGTAGGCAGGACCATGCAAGTTCTGGAGCTCTCCTTTCAGCTCCTGTCCCGTACATAGCGCCAGAGCCTTACACTGCACGTACCTGGATAGCGTTACCCTCTATGCAGGCAATACCTTATTAGTGTACCGGATGTGCCACGGAGTATCTCCAGTCCTAATCTCTCTCCAATGACTTGGAACACAACGTCTAGATCCTGGGAGGTTGGGAACCGGGGTGTCAGAACTGGCATGGATACACCCCACCTCGATAGGGGGGCGATCGCCTCAAAGTAGTGTCAATATTTGACACTTATTCTGGGGCCAAGGCATGGCGCCAGGTTTCCTATCTTCAATGACGACTCACAAACAAACGTAAAGATCAAAACTTATCACCTCACCTTGGCATCAATCTGATAAGAGTGGTGTTATCTCGGTGGTGATGATAACGGAAGAGGCGTAGGACGGTTGGCGTAGGCGTGGCGTTTTGAAGATCACACTACATGATTCAGCTAACTTCACGTGATTGGGACTTTCTCTCAAGCCTGGTGTCTTCCCAACCACCTAATCACGCAACAAGGCTTTTTTCCATTTACGGAGGTTCGTACGATGGTTTCTCGGTTCCAGCCGAAATTTCACCTAGGCTATCTATTTCAATCTCCCGCAGGATAGTGGTGTCATCACGTGGTTTTCTTGAAAGTCCATCATCTTACACTATAATCGGTGGTCCCCCCCTGAGATTTCATCATCCTTATTAAGCCCAGCCAGGAGCGTTTTTAATTAGTCGCACTTTTCTCATACGGAAACCGTCTTGCACAGGAGTTAGCATAAGGCATGCCAGCCGTTTCTGTAGGTAAGGCTTAGGTAGGTACAAGTATAATCTGAGATCTCGCACGGCCTTCTTTTGTATTGCTACTAAAAACGCCCCGCGGGAAATCTTAAACATGTTCAGTGGAAAGTAGTCAAGATAAAGAACAGAAAGGGTCCCAATTGACTTCCTAAGTAGGAAAAGTATCGAGTCACGAGTGTGAGCCGTTGTTAACCGTGTCACCTAGGCAACGTCCAAGTCGGCACAGCCATGTACTGCTTCAGTTGCACCACATCATTGCTTTGGCTTTGCGAATTGGATGTCCGCATATTCTGATTCCCGGCTTGTCTATAGAAATCGCAGATATGGTGGTACTGCATTCCGTAGTATCATCTCCTCGTCACTCTTTCTCTAGTACTTAAAGAATAGGAACGGGTGTACTCCGTAGTACAGTGCACAAGATATATCTTGGAATAGGTATAACGTTACAACGAGCTTGTTCATCCAATCTCATTCTAGGAAAGGAAGTATCAGAATTCAGGGAACTGCTAAACTTCACAAGAGATATTCCTACAAATTCACTAAAATCATCACCCCTCAACATAATTCTTCAAATCATTCGCCCAATCTTCAAACCTCGCAGCAATATCATCCCTCGTCCCATTCCACTGCAGCAAATACGCAGCCGGTCCTCCAAAAGTACCCCAGGTTCTATACTCCGTCTCAACCGTTCCACTCTCCGACCTCAACTCTACAAGTTCCTGTACCCTCTCCCCTCTCAGAACCCATTCCCCGCCAGGTATTCCAATAGTCTTCCACACAATCGACCAGCCATCTCGCTCTTGTCCTCGCGCCCCTTTCTCTATCTTGTCAATGGAAATCATGCTATGATCGCTTGCCGAGAGCGTGGGGTCGTTATCCTTTAGTTTATTGTGGAATCTGGCAACTGTTCCCGCTTCCAGTTTTGTGGATGCTGATGTAGATGCAGGAGGGGATGAGACGATTTCAACGCGAGGCACGAAAGTATTCCATTTGGGCCAGGTAGAGATGTCGAGACTAGCCTCCAGGACCGTGGATACAGGCGCGCAGATGGTGGTTGTCGTCAACACTGTCCAGAGACCATTCGTAGGGTAGGTAGGGGTTCCAATAGGATCCACAATTTTTGACTCTGTTGAAGTTGATTTTGGGGACTTTTTGGTACATGTGGCAGCAGCCATGTTGTTTTGAAATACTTTCTTGATATGGCGGGGTATCGTATTTTATAAGATCGATGCACGAAGCTACGATGGAACTTTATATGAAGATCTTACTCTGATCGAAATGTGACGGTTAAGCCATTTCGGGAATCGTTCTGCGAATTAGCTCAGCCGATCCCCAAGGCTCATCATCATGTCTATCAACTCCTACCTTAATCTTCCGTCTCTTCTCTAGCGGGTTTCAACGCCAGAGCATCACTTGGTACATTTACTTGCGCGAACGAATACGCACTCAGATTTGAACTGAGACGATGAAGTTTGAATCTTCAGAGTCGAATTCGTATATTCATTATCAAGTCCCTCAAGACGAAGAGGTATCAAGTACATCACTATGATCCTCCCTGATGTCTCTCCAACGCCAGCAACTCCATGATTTTCCTCCAACCCGTATCATACAAGCATATTCCGTAGTCCGTAGTCCATCCATAACCCTCTCTTTCTTTGCATCCGTTACTATGCACCGCCCTCTCTCTTGGCATACTCGTCCTCGATCCTCTCCTCATAAAGCCTATCTGCTGCCTCCTCAGCCTCGGTTTTCGTGTGCGACGTCGTATTTGATACTGTTTGGGCAGCGCCGGAGGATGGGTTGGAGGAGTCTGGAGTTGTATTGGATGGGTTCGATGGCTTCTCGCCAGTGCCTGTTGCGCTTGGCATGTTGACGATTTGATTCGGAAGGCTTCTGTTTGCTTTTGTGAGTTGTTGATATTCGGAAGTTGGTGAGATGCGGGGGAAGCTGATTTTATCCCCTCGTGTGGCGAATGCGGTACAGTAGCGGTGGCGCAGCAAGCTTGGACTTCGTAAGCTTCGACTCAACTGAGACGGTCTCATTATCCGGCGCGAAACCCCACAATTCAGCACCATCAACCACTAAAACCATGGGCATTGGATAGTACGTCAGATTCTTCTTCTACAAGTTGCCATGCACTAACAGATCGTCGCCGGCAGTATATGGGACATCTTGGAGGAATATGAAGACATTAAAAACATCGCCGACTTTGCGGCTGAGAGTCTCACAAATGAAAAGCGACCTCTGCGTATAGCCGTCGACGAACCATACTGGAGATACAAAAATGTCCAACCTGATGAAGCCGAGGAAATAAAAAGGAGTAAGAATTGTTTCCTTTATATATGTATGATTCCTTGAGTACCGTAGGTACTACTTGACTGGGCTAACTTGTGGTACGTACCACGTTAGAACATCCCGGCGCGAACCCAATTGAAAAGAACACGTTCTATGTCCTTTTAAACATTTTGATACGAGGCGTTCAACTTGTGTTTGTCTTTGATGGACCTGGCCGGCCTGAAAAAAAGGGTAGACAACCATTTGATGCCGAAAACGAGCGAACTCTTCTGCTGAGAGAATTGCTGGAGAAGCTTGGTGTCGTTTGCTGGGACGCTCCCGGCGAAGCTGAAGCCGAATGTGCTCGTATGCAAATGCTTGGTCTCGTCGATGCTGTATGGACTGAAGAAGCTGATGCTTTCATGTTTGGGAGCGATGTTGTGATCAAGTTCCACTACGATGCTCCGAAAAGAAAGAACAAGGTTTGTTTTAAAGTCTACGATCTCGACAAAATCCAAGAGATCGAGCCATGTCTCAGTCATGAGAGTTTCCTCTTGCATTCGGTCTTGACCGGAAATGACGAGAGGTTCATGGATTTGAAGAACATTGGAAAAGACGAGTTTCTCGTAGCTGCTAAAAAACAGTTGGGTATCTCTCTCTGGACTACGACTCCGTCTAGTATTCTGGAATGGAGGGATAAGTTAGTGGTCCATCTCAAAACTTGCGGTATCGATTCCACTTTACCACGAAACTTCCCGAGCTATCAGAAGGTCAATGGTTGCAGGTCGCCACTCGTTTCAAGTTATCCGACACTGATAGACGCATTTTCAGGCACTTGGGCGAAGGAAATCGACGAGGAAGCTTTACAGAAACTGCTCGTCGAAAAGTTTCTTTTCGGAGCGAAGGACTATGTAAAGTGGATCGTTCAATTTTTAGTTGTGAGAACTCTGGTGAGAGAGTTTACCAAGGAATCCACCGAAGCCGACGACAAAAATCGTGACCAGGAACAGAACAGCGAACGTTACGAGCTGAGACTGGCTTCAAGCCGTCCCAAAATGTCAAAATCGCCTAGCCTTTTAAACGCAACGTTCTTGGTCGCCGCTGCCACGACGGTAGATCTTGCTGCATGGGCAGAGGAAGATAACAAACATGCCGCGAAGGAATACATCGTCCCCGAAAGATTCACAGTCAGAACTCTGCGCTGTCTTCTTGAGCAGGCTGAAATTGCTCAGCCTGAAGCAGGAGAGTGCCCCAGAGCTCAAAGATCGCCTGCCAACTTTAGAGCGTCCGCCAGTGCTCCCAGGAAGCGACAGCAGAGTCCCGAGCTAGGTGCAGATGCCACTCCATCGAGAGCTTCCAAAAAGGCTAAAGGTAAGGCACCTGTTCGTAACTCGATAAGCGACTTCTTTCAACGACAGCCTCCCGTGCCACAGCTACCAGAAGGATCTCAAGTCGCCTCGCTATCCGCACAAGCCAAAGCAGCGGAGGATCCAAAGCAAGCCGAGACGTCAAGCAGACAGGCAACCCTGAACTTGAACGTGACCAAAGCTCATGCTTCCCATCCTTCATCTCGGTCGACTGCCGGTATGTCGAATCTACAAAAGAACCCACCTGCTGTGAGTGACTCGGAAAAGTGGACTCGAGATGTATCTCCAACTCCAGGCCCTTCTAGGCCGCCGCAAGCCCATCGAACGAGTTATATGGACCTTACTGGTGAAGAAGATGAATTCCGATGATTTTCTTAAGGGTTCGGGGTATATGAACTGCTAGATGAGTGAATATGTTATCGGCGTATGGAGTATGTTTAGGAATTTCTTGAAGGACTACCCAAGCTTGTCTTTTTCGACCTGACCTAACGGACGAAGGGCTGGAAAATACAACATCAAGTTGAGCCACTTGGACATCTTGTCTTGGAGGACGTCGGTTCTAGATATGTTGCTTCGGAGTGGTTGTGCCATTCGAGCACTGGAGTTTTGGACACTGACATATCTATCTTTCCAAGGCTAGACTTGGTACTCTCGTTGTTGAGAAGTGATTTGGTCGTCGCTGGTCACGTGGATTGCCCACGTAGTTGGGACTTTTGCTTCACGCACGAATAAAGAATAACGAATCTGATATTTTGACAGCGTACAGTTGTTTCTTTCAAAAACTATTTCGATTCAGTCAATGGTCCCCGGCTTGGTATTTTTCAGAATCAGAGCTTCAATCTTCTCACACCGAGGATCATCTTTACAAACCTCCCATTCTTTAGCGATCCAACCCTCAATATCAGTGCACTCGTCTCCACAAGCCTTTAGAATTCCACCAAGAACTTCCAAGACCTCACTCCGATAAAGCCCATTCGCAAGCCCAAACATAAACCTCCTTACCAAATCGTCTACTCCCATATAATTAGCTAAGTCTGCTCTCCCTTTCATCTCCAACTGTCGCGCTAAGAAAACATCGTCATCCGCAAGCCCCGAATCTTTCGAATAGAGTTGACTGAGGTTGGCCGTGATGAGTGACGGGCCAAAAGCCTCGCAGGCAGGGACGGTGCGCGCGAACTGCCAGTCGATAATACCAGTGATATTATAATCCTTATCGACAAGGAGATGATCCCCTTTATCATCGACATGCTTCAAATAGAAGCCACTTGACTTCTCTTTCTCCCGCGCAACTAATTTGTCTACAGCTTGGTCTCGCAGGGTCCGGAAGAACAGATACGCCTCTTTCGGATAATGGAAGAACTCCTGTCCGTCGGCGATGAGGTCAAGGTGTTGTTCTGCTGTACCTGTGAAGTAGTCGAGCGCGGTATCGTATGGACCGTGTTGACCAAGACTTACGAAACGATCGCTAGCAACATCGGACACAACTAGATTTCCATCATCATCGAGGATGAGAGACCCCGCTTTCCGGAAGGGGTGTTTGCTAATCTCGATCAAGATGTCCGCGACTTGTGACAAGACGTGCCGTTTTTGTTCTGAATTAGCAGTGTGGGCTTCATATGGCGTGCCGGGCACTGCTTCCATGAATATATAGCTGACGCCAACCAGATTATCGGCGTCCGAGGCGAGACCATATCCGAAGACTTTCGCGGTAGGTATCCCGTTGATCTCCTCGAGGAATTTCAGTGTGGCAAATTCGCTGGTAACCAGATACTCAATTAGCTCGTTAGGGATATCGCTGAAAGGTACCCTTGGAAACCGGACGATCCATTTCTCGCCATCGTTGAACGTTAGCCAGGCGTGGTAGTTTGCACATCCCATCACGGCGCCCGATCCAAGATACTGTCCTGGCGTAAACGTACAGGCTTGGCCGTGATTGAGGGAAGTTGCTACGGCGCAAAGTGCTTGGATGTTGGTTTTTGCCAGGAGAGTGGTAACCTCATCGGTGATTGTCTTTTCCCAGGCTTCTTCATCGAGCTGCGTTGAATAGTCAGGAAATGGGGGTTTTTAATTGGTACGTCGAGTACGGTAGCTCTGAATACTACCCACCTCAGAAGTTGGCAAGCAGAGATGGAAGTTTCGAGATTGATGGTTCATGCAGAGATGTCGCATGCATGAAGGACAGCTTTTCCCACGAACAGACGAGAGACTACATTGCTCGACAGAGCAGGTAGCGAATCGAGGAACATTAGGGACTTGGCTAGAGGTTTGTTGCATGATTGCCTCCTCCCGCTTGAGAGCTTTATTATTTCCCTTTCATACCTCCTGGATACTGGAGCGACTTTCCATTGCAGGCTTGAAAAAAAAAGTAAACACGAGTATGGATTTTGATTGGCTGGGAACTTTGGCACGATGTGCAACAAAAACAGAACCTTACAGAGCGGAACGGAACAGGACCACAAGTACGCAGACAGACTCAATTATACTTGATCCTACCCATTCTGAAACAACCGAACAGGGCTGGAGCCAAATCCAACGACATCTCATCTCACACTCGAGAAAGTACTGGAGTACAGTAGCGATCCAGAATATGTCAACCTGGACGGAACCTGATCAAGATCCTCAAGACGTTCTTTTCCACTCGGCGATGCCGTCGCCTATGCTACCTACCAAGCACTAGCAATTGGCTGTGTGACTCGGGCTTGATGATAATTGTGGATAGCTATCGGGTTTGGCAATCGGATCCCTTATCTTCAACCCCTCCCCCTCGGCCAACCCAGCATGCAAGGCTAGATAAACCTCTTGGAATCTGCATGGTGCATCTTCAGCAGGCTTGGAAAGCATGGTAGCCTGGCTGCACCAACTCGCATTTCTAGAAAACACTAAGAAAAAACTATCGCAGGGTACATCCCAGGCCAATCTTCTCCGCGGTGCGTTAGTGCGCCCCGAGGTGGTGGGGGGGGACAGAGCCGGGGCGGGGCAAGACTCGAGGAAGGAATGCGAAATATTTTCTTCGAAGCTTTTACCCAGAATCAAATTCCAATTAGGAGCTCCTTCCAAGTTGGCGATAGTCTCTGCGGTATTTATCTGGCCCTTCTTTTCTCTCGCTTTTGATTTCATTCTCTCGTTCTGCAATTGGCATTCGATCTTCTTGAATTCTTGGAGGGGTAGAAAAATTCACGTCCAAGTCTTCGTCCTCCGACCGCCAATCTTGATTTGACCACAATGGCCTCTTCGGGCATCGATATTCCTGGTTCGGCCCTGGCAGAGTACGAGGTTGCAGCTGCTGAGAAGGAAAACGCGCAATACAGCAAAATGATGCACGAAGAAGCCAAAGTCCAGTCGCCCAATTACCAGGACTCCGACTCGGTCGAAGCCAATGTTTCCTACGACTCGACCCACCGACAACTTCGTCCGAGACACATCCAGCTGATCGGTATTGGTGGCACAATTGGAACTGCTCTGTACGTGTCAATTGGGCATGGATTGCTCAATGGAGGACCCGGTAGCTTGTTCATGGCTTTTACAATCTGGTATGTTGATCCTGGTGAGCGGCGTCTAAAGGGCAGAGTACAAATTAAGTTCCACGCCTCCCAAATCAACTCCTTTAAATACACATGATTTAGGTCTCATGCAATTCTGTGATAGGTGTACATTTATTCTGGCCGTTACGAACGTTAGTGATCTGCCAACGCGCCTCAACCCAAAGCTTCCTCTAGATGTGGTACTAATAAGTCCGTTTAGTGTATGAGTGAAATGGTCACCTATTTACCAATCAGTTCGCCATTTATTAGATTTGCTGGCCGCTATGTTGATGAAGCTTTTGGGGTTGCTGCCGGTTACAACTTCTTCATTTTTGAGGCGGCTCTTGTCCCCTTTGAAATTGTCGCATGTAATGTGATTATCCACTACTGGTCCGACATTGTACCCCCTGGTGGCATCATTGCAATTGTCGTTGTGCTCTATGCGTGGGTATTCCTACTTTCTTGGAAGCCAAATCTAATCTTGGAATCAGGATCATCAATCTCTTCGCTGTAAAGTGGTATGGAGAATCGGAATTTGTGAGCAACTACCCGAAAGTGTTTAGAATTCCTCTAATGGCTTCAGTGGCTCGCAATGGGCAAAGTCCTCCTAATCGTCGGCCTCATCATCTTCACATTCATCGCCATGGTTGGAGGAAACCCTCTGCATGACAGATTTGGCTTCCGATATTGGAGCACACCTGGCTCATTCGCAGAGCTCTACAAGACTGGAAATCTGGGCAGATTCCTAGGCTTCCTACAATGTCTCATCCAAGCCTCGTTTACGATCGCCGGTCCAGATTATGTATCCATGGCGGCAGGAGAGGCTGAGAATCCACGAAAAGTAATGCCAAGAGCCTACAACGGCGTCTTCTACCGCCTCACTGCATTCTTCGTACTCGGAAGTTTGGCAGTAGGAATCCTCGTGCCATACGATGACAAGGAATTGACAGCTGCGTTCAAAAACGGTCTTCCGGGAGCAGCAGCTTCTCCATATGTGGTTGCGATGAACAGGCTCAAGATCAAGATCCTCCCAGATATTGTCAATTCTATGGTTCTAGCATCCGCCTTCTCGGCTGGAAACAGTTACGTCTATTGCGCCAGTCGCTCGCTGTATGGTCTTGCTCTTGAAGGAAAGGCGCCCAAAGTCCTCAGAAAGTGCACCAAGTCCGGGGTCCCCGTCTACTGTGTCGGCATCACGCTCGCCATCTCCCTCTTGTCTTTCCTGCAAGTCTCCAACAATTCCGCCGTAGTCCTGAACTGGTTCGTCAGCTTGGTTACGGCTAGTCAGCTGATCAACTTCTCCGTGATGGCGTTTACGTTTATTTGCTGGAAGCGGGCTTGTGATGCCCAGGGCCTCGATCGGAACTTGCTACCCCATAAGAGCTTCTGGCAACCTTTCAGCGCTTATTATGCGCTTACTGGGTGCTTCATCATGACTTTTGTTGGTGGATATACTGTATTCCTGCCCGGTAAGTCCCATGACTTTTCTTTTCCCACAAGCATCTAGATGGATGCATATTCTGACATCTTCTAAGGCCAATGGGACGTCCCCACGTTCCTCTTCTCGTACCTGATGATCGGCGTCTTCCCCGTCATCTTCGTCAGCTGGAAACTCCTGAAGAAGACAAAGTGGCTGAAGCCGCATGAAGTGGTGCTTCGAACGTCCGAAGTCGATGACATTGAAGAGTACACGCGGAACTATGTTGAGAGGGCTCCGAAGACTAGGTGGCATGGTTATGTGGATAGGATATTCTCTTGAGGGATGATGAGAAATGGAATGATGGGAAATGGAGTAAGGGTGGGATTGTTATAGATATAAAAAGAATTACCCGGAAGAAAATACTAGGGTTAAGTTACTAGTAGAATGGGGAAATCGGTGGCCCATACATAGCAAGCGGTGCTCCACCTCCGAACCGACTTGACTTTACGCCAATCGCACGGGACGCAATCAATAACAGCAGATGAAATCTTCTTGACTCGCCCTTATTAGCTAATTGTCACCGAAAACGGTAATCTCCTCCTCTGGACAAGACCCACACAACTAACGTTTTATCCCCCGAGACCTCCCGGAAATTACTAATAATCCTCTAAGTACAATAATCATCATATCACTTCATAAACCTCACTTCACAAACCTTTTTATACACATAAATAAAAAAAAACCCCGAACCATCCTCTTACTCCGTATAAAAGATGACGACAGCAACGGCACCCAGAAACCCCACCCCTGCCTACGACGAGAATCCAGCCAACAGCGCAGCGTTGTACGGTGATAAAGCGCTTTATAGGAAAATTAGCGCGCTGGCTGAGGATGAGGAGCAGAGGGAGCTGGTTGAGGGGTTTGAGATTCCGATTCGGAGTGCGAGGGCTTGGGTTGTGAAAAAAGGTATGTACCACACCAATATACCGATATATATTTCGAAAGTGGGAGGGACTTCCCTCCCATCAAAACCACCCACCCACGCACTCACTTAATATTCTCATTCCGTTATTTCATTTCCGTATAAGTTTGAATTACTGGTACTATGATATGATATGATGATGAGAACAGTACGGAGTATAGCTAATTTCTTCCCTCTTTTTTTTGTTTTGATATATAGGACAACTTTGTACCCTCAGCACACCTCATGGACCGCAAGTCGGCGATCTGAATCTTTTCTCCCTCGCTAATCCCCGCGAGCGCTTCTGGGCTTCGCGCACGAAACAGCTGCATGCTTCGCATGTGTCGGTTGGGGATCGGCTGTGGAGCTGTTTGCCGTATATGAGGCCGTTGGCTACGATTGTGGGGGATAGTTTGGTGAGTTTTTATTTTTGTTTTGGGGGTTGAGAGAGAGGGGGGAGATGGTTTTGAGGAGTGTTACTGATGCTGAGTAGAAGGATTATGGTGTTGATGGGGTGGGAGGAAGGGTTCATGATTTGTTGGGGACGAGGTGTGATCCTTATGGTAAGCTACCTAAGTACCAGACCTGCCTTGACTTGAGAGTCAAAGGGAAAGGAAGGCGGAACGCAAGGCAAGGAGCTGATGATGGGATAGTGAATAAGTTGCTCAGCGGGAATGACTTTGATTTTCATTGTCATTCGAATCTCACTCGAGCTGTGATGCCGTTTGGGCTTACGGAGGCGGATGTCCATGATGTTATTAACGTTTTCCAGGTCACTGGGTTGAATAGGGATGGGAAGTATTTCATGTGAGTTGGCTTTTGTTGTATTCCGAGATAGATTGGAGTCTGACTTTGGGTAGGGAGACTTGTCCTGCGAAGCCGGGAGACTACTTCACTTTCTTTGCAGAGACGGACTTGCTGTGTGCTATGTCTGCTTGTCCGGGTGGTGATCTGTCAGTGTATGGATGGGGTGAGGACTCGGCGAAGAGGATGCTGGATACGTGCCGGCCTTTGGGAGTGGCGGTTTTTGAGATGAAGGAGAGAGATGAGGTGTTGAAGGGATGGAAGGAGAGCGAAAGGCCAGGGTATAACGGTGTGCATGGGGTCAAGATGCCCGTATTTGTGGAACAGACAAAGTAGTTTGCAAGATAGGGGTCGCAACTATACTTTCTTGAAAATCATTCCCCACCCCTCAACACCACTCATATCAACCCCAAGTTCTCTCAACATATCCCAAACCACAGTAGTAACCGTATCAAATACCGGAACATCATACTTCTCTTCCCAAAACCTCACTCGTTGTGCCGCAATCAGGTTGGTACAAAACGTAGTCACCGCCTGCACTCCACCAACACCAACAACACCCCGTACCATCCCATCAAGCACTCCCTCTCCAATATCAGCAATATCACTATTCCTCGCAACCCTCAAATGCTCCTCCCCCACAACCTGCACCCCAATCTCCCCATAATTCCGCACAATCTCCGCCTGCACATCATCCACATACGGCGTCACCAACCCCAGCCTCTCCACGCCCCACAGCCCCAACACCCTATTCAACGCCAACACGCTCGTCGTAGCCCTTACGCCCGTCTCCTCTTCAATCCTCGCACACAGCTCGACATCCGTCTCGAACCCCAACCAGCCTGCCGCGGTCCCAGACCACCCGATGATATCGACGTTTGCGTGCGCGAGCAGCGACGCCGCGAACAGGATAGGCGCGAGGTCGAATTGTGCGAGGCCCGTGGGGGACAGCGAGATGGTCGTGACGGGGAAGCGGGAGAAGTGCGCGGTGATGTTGGGGGTGTTGGGGCGGGAGGCGTTGATGCTGGTTAGGAGGGATGTCGTGAGGGGCTCCAGAGCTGTGTTTGAGGATGGGACGAGTATCCCGAGGCGGATTGCTCTGGGTGACATTCTGGATGAGGGGGAAGGAGAGAATGAAGATGTGAATACTGGTACCTACCTCCGTGATACTCACTTCGTACAGATAGATAGCGTTGCACGCAACAGTGGGATGTTGACGTCGAGAGCTTTCTGGACGCTTATCCTCTGAACATAAGGCTAACATCATCCTGGTATTTCGAATTTACCACCTGTGGCTTCAGATCAGACGTGGGAAAAATGTCAAAAGCCACATCGTGATCTTTGGGCAAGCTTCTTTCCCAATCCATGGGCAGGATTTAGAGCAATGGAGCCTCCTCCGCTTGAACTAGAAATAGTCCAAGGCTGGACAGGTTCAAAGAAAACGGCAGAAAGAAATACATTGCATTTGCATCTGAATGTACAGTATTGGCAAAATATGCGAAATACAAAAGGGCAGGGCAAGCATGCTAGAGAACAGAAACCAACAAACCAACACTTCCTCGCCTCCTCGCCTCCTCGCCTCCTGTTGAAAATGGGGGGCCGTCAAGGTTGGATCTAGCTCAATTGAGCGCGTTATTAATATTACGCTGTATATATCTAGGGAAGCGATGCATCCCATAATAAAAATCTATCCGCATTAAAACCCAATATTTTATCACCTCCTCCTTTTCATCTCAGGCTGACTGTACAGTATGATATTGTGTAAAGTTTATATTTACAAACTATGGCGGGACGACGACTGAGAGTAGCTGCTGTAGCTATAACTATATCTATTGTGCTATTGTACGCTAGGAATGCGAGCACTAGCGCCGAACGTGGGGGCTATATTTCACCTACACAAAGTTCTACAGAACCTCCAATCACCACGGAACTTGCTGAGAATCACGACTCTGCCACATCATTAGCCTCAGAATCAACTCCATCACCAACTCCAACGAAACAATGTCTTCATTACGAGGAATTACAACAATTGAGGCAAACCCCGCTTTCCGAAGGCAAGAGAAAGTTCCCCTATTCTCGTCCAGATCCGGAATGCCGTACATTTCAATTACCTGCTCTAGAGAAAGTCATCGAGCGTATGAAAGGAGTCATTAAGGATCCTGATCTCTTCCGGCTCTTTGAGAACAGCTACCGTTAGTTAAACCCCCCTACAAAAACGCGATATGTTCTATCTGAGCTCCGGAGCTGAGAGCTGTGTCACGAGTTAAAGAAACGTTTCACAGTATGTGGGATTCCAACTCATGAGACAGCTTCCAGGGGCTTTGGCTACGTACCCAGTTCAGCGTTTGTCATACTAATTCGTCGGCAGCAAACACGTTAGATACCACGATCAAATCTAGATCCTACGCGAATGTTACAATTTCTACGACGGGCGCCATATTGCCAGAAGTCACAGATGAAGAACTTACCTTTGTCATTACAGGTGATATCGATGCCATGTGGCTACGAGACTCAGCTTCTCAAGTTTACTCTTACCTCCCTCTTCTAGAGCCATCAGATGATCCGGATTCCTTGGCTAGTTTGTGGCGAGGACTAATAAACAGCCACTCGCGGTATATCATCATCTCACCGTACTGCCATAGCTTCCAACCTCCACCGGAATCGGGTTTGAAACCATCACAAAATGGAGCATACAGTCAAAATAATCCCCAACCACCTTACGATCCCACCCTGGTCTTTGACTGCAAATGGGAACTAGACTCGCTTGCTTCTTTCCTGCAGATTTCTACCGCCTACTATGAACGCACCAAAGATTTGGAATTCTTTCAAAAGTACAAATGGGTTCAAGCTGTGAAAGCAGCTGTTGATGCTGCGGGCGCAATGAGATTGGGTACTTATGCAAAAGATGGCAAGGTTGAAAAGTCAGCATGGACGTTTACTGGATGGACGAATCGTGGATCAGAGACCCTCACTAACAACGGACTTGGAAATCCAACCAAGGAGAACGGCATGGTAAGGTCTGCTTTCAGACCTTCAGACGATGCCTGCATCTACCAGCTTCTCGTACCCGCAAACATGATGTTTGCAAAGTATCTCGAAGAGGCTTCCCTCATAATGGAGAAACTCGAAGGCGACGAGCCGAAAAATCTCACATCCGTCATGCGGCACTTCGCCCTCGGAATCAGAAAAGGGATCGATCGAGACGCAATCGTTCACCACCGCGACTTTGGCGATATCTGGGCCTACGAAATCGATGGCTACGGCGGCGTCAATCTCATGGATGATGCAAACATCCCCTCCCTCCTATCAATCCCCCTCTTCGAGTATACGCATTCCAAATTCCCTCTCCCAAAACCAGCAAAGGGGGACCCAAAGCGAGATTACGCCAAAATCTACCGTAACACGCGGAACTTTGTGCTCAGCGACAGGAATCCGTATTTCAGCAAAGGCCCGGAACTTTCAGCGATTGGAGGCCCGCATCTCGGGCCTGGAAAGGGATGGCCAATGGCAGCTATTGTGCGGTCGCTTACTGCGTTCTTGATTGAGGATGGGGATGAGAAGGAACTTGAAGATGAGGTTAAAGAACAGCTCATGATGGTCTTGGATTCTACGTCGGGAACTGGCGTGATACACGAGAGTGTGAATGCGTGGAATCAGGGCGATTGGAGTAGGGCTTGGTTTGGGTGGGCGAATGGCTTGCTGGGGGAGTTGGTTATGAAGATTGAGAGTGAGCATAAGACGTGGCTGGCTGATAGTTGGCAGTGAAGAGTATCGTGTGTGGTGAGTCCTGCCCTTGTATATTCCTCGCATTGGTTGCGAGCTTGCACTTGTTGCCTTTTTATCACAACACCTTGTACCGTTCGAGTCAAGAAAGATGTATTATTTGATTAGCAAAAGAATCAACGAAGCATGTAACTTAACTAGCCAAAAATACTCGTGTATGCATTTCTGAGCAAGACTTGGAAAGCAGCACATATACTCGTACCTTCCTTCCTCCGTACAAATGCATTCTGTAATCTTGCGTGCATTGACAAGGGCTGTAGGATTGCCCTAGACAGTATCACAGGAGACACTACCCCGCTTGACTTGTCCAACTCGTCAGACTACATCTACCTCTACACGCAGGACTGTGATAGATGCATTGCGGATTTGCGCGTATGCTCCAGAACCTCGCCTTGCGCACGGTGTAATGAGATTTCTAATTCTACGTTTATCTTGAGATTCTGCTGTCAACTAACTGATGCATTGCTGTCATCAACTTTCTTTTCACCTTGAAGTATTAAATGCGATGAATTCAGGGTATGCGATTCACTCGTGCTCGGAAAAGTAAGAGCCGTTTCGAGAGCAGATATATCATATATGAGCTACTACGTCAACTTTAATCACGCTGACGGTTTTCCATCTCCCAGTATGACGGTGGAGTATTGTAAAATTGTCGTTCTTTGCTATTGAGTTATTGACTGACTGGATGGCCGTTATATACTTACCTTATCTACTTATATTGAATACTACGGTTCTTTCTAGTAGGGAAGTAGGGATAAGGTTCGCTTAAAAAGGGGTGGTGGGGTACCGCGACCCATTGTTCGTTTTTTGAATGATTGAGTGAGTGTAAGATATATATATACAATGCTGTCCGAAAGCTTTATTTCTATGTAATATTTAGGGTTGGAATGACGATAAGATACTCCTGGTCACTACTTGAAAATGCGAGCCTTTCCGTGTTTTCGTCAACATGGGAGGTGCTGAATTGCGTGTACACCATACAGACAAGCGAGGAAATATATAGACGACGCAGGAGAAGTACGATGCTTTGTTGTTAAGGACGTCCTGCTGTCAACAATTTAGCTGCTGTCATAGTATTTCTTCCGTGTTAGATACAACGGCAGTTGAGGTCTCGCAAAAAGTCCGACTTTCAAAATTCACGGATGTTCATTCTATTTAACTGGCTTGAAAATTGTCATGCAGACACCCATGAGTCGAAATTCTAGGGGAAGTTGCTACCCTGTATGTCAAAAAATATATCTATTCAGACCCTCAATATATACCTCTAGTCACCTCACCCACAGCCTTCCCTCCCCAGCATTCATTCCATTCCCCCCACTTCCCCATTCCCGCGACCTCCCCATTCACACCTCCTCCCCTCCTCCCTTCCGCAACCAGCCACAAACCCAACCCCAACCCCTTAACCATATACCCAAATAAGCACTTTTCCTCCAATAAAACAAACAAAATCAACCTCGTTACACTTATCTATAGGCCATGTTTCGATCATCCCCCATAACGTTACCAAAAATCCGGGGAAAACGTCCGATCCGTCGCTGAGTAAGACGCTAAACTCGCTCGAATCGCCCTTTCGAATCGGAGCGATATAAAAAATTATCCCCTCTGCAACTGGGTTGGGTTTGGTTTCTTCATTACGCCTGTTAGGGGTCCGTATGCAATTCATTCTTGGGAATGGTTGGGTGGGGTTTAGAGTTTTGCTGTTTTCTTTTTGGGATTTTTCTTTTTGGCAGGTATGGTTGTTGAATGACTGAGTCTTGAGGAAACTGCGAATTGGCACTCGCACTCGCTCTCGCTTCTGAGAAGAACATAGGTTGGTTAAAGAAGTAGTTAGAAGGTGTAAGTGATACGCGGTAGATGTTAAAATATGCGGGGGAATGTATAGGTATGTAAGATGCTTTAAGAATAGCGGTGATTCGAGAGATACCTAGGTAGAATATTCTTCTTCCTCATACGTGTTTTGCACCTTGAAGTATTAGAAGAGATGGAAACTTATATATAATTTCAGGGTAAATAAAACATCGCACATTTATAAATCAAATAAGAAGTAATAGCATATCGGAAGTGAAAACAAGTACAAACTACCTATAACCCCCAAAACTAGCACTACAAAACAGCACATCATTCTTATTAACATAACAAATCACAAACGCCGCCAAAATCTTCACTAGCAAACTAGTATCCTCAAGCCACCCACTCGGATATCACAGGAGATACAAGCCATATCAAGCGCCAACATTCCAGCACGAATCTACACGTGCACACAGCAAGCTAATATCACACCTATAATACCCGCTAACCAATCGAAGAATTCCCCCGCAATCTATAACACTACCGGACGCCAGGATGCCATCGATTCTAGCGTGAAATGTACACAGGTATGTTTAAAACTCTTAGGTTGCAACGAAGGGCAGAAATTGTATATGCTCAAATAAGCGCTTACCTTGAGACCGTGCGTCAGATATCACGGCCAGTGAAGTATCAGACGGACAACAAGCTTTAGAAGTCAATCTTATGATCTTGCCATGCCTTTTCGTGAATGCGAGAAATACTACGTCTGGATTGTGATAAGCATATCTAAAGACCAAGATATGGGAACCACGACTTGCATCTCCATGTCGAAGTGAAGCTCTGGGACCAATCAGTGAAACAATACCATACAAGGGTACTCCCGGGGGTTTGTTCATAATAAATCATGGGGTGGGTGATTCTAAATGCTCGTTATAGCTGAAAATAAGGCATGGAAGGGATAAAGGAATTGATGGTGAAAGCTTTCGAGAGTGACAAAATGCGGCTGCAACAAGTATAAATTAGCTTCAGAATCAATGGATGGATAGAAATGAGAATGACTAAACCGATGAATGAACAAGAGTGCCTTGTAGATTTAGGGGCTGTGGAGATCTAGGGGAGAATGCGGAGAAGAATCAGGCCGTGGTCTGGTGTCCCGGTCTGGCTGTGGGATTGATCGTTCGTGGTGTTTTTGTGACCATGATTAAATGGGGTACTTTGAAATTCTGGCAGTCAGTGGTGGAAGAGATCGTTTTCTTGCATGGCAAACAGTTATGGTGGCTCTGGAGATATGGTTGATGGCGATATTGTTTCAAAAATGTCATCCAAACATCGAATCCCTTAACGTTCCGCAAATACTCAGCGCTCCATAACCAGATGCGTTGCTGTAAATCATCCAAATCGCTGCTTAGCCAGTGCCTTCAACATAGACATCGTCCCATCTTCTTTCGCTCTATATTCCTGCAACCGCTCCTCTCTCTCCGCCATCCTCGCCCTTAATATATCCTCCTTCCTCAACTCGCGCTCATTCTTCTTCCTCTCAAACTCCTGCTTCTGCTTCTTATACTCCCCAATCCCATCTCCACCGCCCATCAACTCCGTGTCGGGGACCTCTGCCGCTCCAGGAGATTTCTCTCTGAATGACTTCATCTTCTCATTGACTTCTTTTTTCTTCTCCAGTTGACGCTCCCTCGTGCCAGCTTCTGCTCGAGGCACTAGCTCATCCAGGGCTGCTTTTTGTTCTTTCCGGTCAATCTTGCGGGCAAATCTGATATCGTCTCGTCGCTCAAGTCCGTCCTCTGCTTCCGTTTCTGTACATTCTTTTAGCAATGAGGTGAAGATATTGCGCGGGGTGGCTAACCTCTCTTGAGCTCTAGATCCTGCATATTCGGAATACTGGGTCCCATGCGCCCAGCTCTCGACTTGCTCTCCTGGCCTGGCAGCGTAGGTCCAATCTCATCATCACTCTCACTATCGTTTCCACCTCTTCGTTCCTCGGACAGTTCTCTGCGCGTCTCTCTCGGTCTCTCGGGTTTGCGCTCTTCGTAGTAGGGCGCGGACTCGTCTTGAGCAGATTGTACAGCTTTTTGCAGCGTAGAAGGATCATACCAGCCCTCGGAAAGTTCTCCACGATTCCTCACATATGTTAGCCAAGCTCTTGACACAACCATCATTGATCAACGATGATATCCTTACCATTTCCCAATAAAGCTCTTCCACCGGCCTTGCGCTTCCTTCTCGTCCAACTCCTCTAGAATCTTGCTCTTCTGTATATCCAGGTAGAGGGCAAACATGGGCTTGAAAGCGCCATAGTCGCGTTTCGTCAAGGGCCGTGTGTTATATGGGAGTTCCTTGACAGGAGATGCTTCAGGGGAGCGTTTGCGCTTGTGGTGATGTCGATGTGGGGAGCGTGTTCGATGGGAGTGGGAGTGGTGGCGTCGCGGAGAACGAGATCTTGAATCTCTGGGACGGTCGCCATCTTGGAGTCTCTGGGAACGATCGGCCATGGTTGCGAATTGTGGATTGTTGTAGATTTAATTCAAGATGGAAAAGAGGTGAGGTCTTGGGACCGCGGACCTTGAAGTGTTATCGTAATGATCACGTGGTGATAGACAGGTATATATAATCTCTTCTCTTCAACTTCTGCCTCTCTTCTTCTGTTCTTTCATCTTCGAGTTTTGTATTATTGCCGCCATAGTAATCTACCGTGAGAGTGAGAAATCTCCAGAAGACACTCCGAATTGAAGTTGCATATCGTAGTTTTGCTCTTGCTTTTCAAATTAAAATACTTTCAAATTATCGCATCCGGTGGGACCCATCGAATGTTATGAGTAAGATTCTCCTTTTTAAATAGGACTAATTAATGCTAAGGCTGTGGAATTATGGAATCCGATGCTGTGAAGCCTTTTCATCTATTAAATAATGCTGATACCATCAGCTTTCAGTTCCCAGACTTTTTCCTCCTTAAAATACATCTCCACTTTCTCTAACGCCTGTCATCTTCCGAACCTCTTCTCACACCACTCCTCAAATGCTCCCCCCCAAACATCCCATCCTTTGTACACTCTGATTTCCTCCTCCCAACCTCGCACCTGATGAATCAATGCTACTGCTTCTTCATCCTCTAGATCCTCAAACGGCTGCATGTACGTCCGGACGGTAAACAGCACTGCACCAGTCTTCTCGAGCCGAGTAAACGTCTGACGTTCTCTCCTTGCTTGGAGGTCTTGTGGCATTTTCCTTTTCTCATGGCCGGTCGGGATTTCTGGAGCATCACTGAAGAGAGACGGATCTGACTGAATGAAGAGGTTCGTTCGCTCCATTGCCGTTTTGGCGGATAAGTGGTCAAAATACCTTGATCGGGAAATCATTAGCATGGAACACAAGGGTGGTTCAAGAAGAAGTACCTGTTTACGGCTCCTCCCATCTTCTCCTTCCAACCCGGTACAGGCCCATGCAGATTCGCCATCGTCGACCCGATCCTCTCCTGCAACTTCCATCCCGCCGGGAACAAAGTAGCTGAAGCTTGAAGATGGTATTCTCTCGTCTCGGCATTCTTCATAAGGATGTTAAAGTCTTCCATCGAGAGTCTGGCTGCTACTTCTAAGGGATTCGGACAGTCGGGGCCGACAAGGAAGCCCTCGTTGGCAATGTGGTTGGTGATTGTTTCACCCTCTATGGTGAAATGGTCTGGGAAGCGGGTGATGAGGAAGTCAACGGCTATGCTCAGGACCTCGTGGCATGCTGCTTCGGAGCCCGGGAGGCATTGTATAACATTCGGATGGGAGGTCCTGAGGAGATAGTTGCGGACTTGGTGTTCAGAGGTATAGTGAGCGTCAATGGTGAGCCAGTTGGACTTCTCCAGGCGTTTGAGACCCATTGAGCTGCGGGAAGAAGTCTTGGGCTGGAGAGGTGGAAAGACATATTGTAAGCGCTTTTCTTCCTTCTGAGTCTTTTCCGATGGTGAAGAGGACGTGACTGGATCAGCCGGTAGGTATGGCAACCATGAAGCTGCCCTATTTTTCCATTGTTCTATCTTCTCACAAACTTTCCTGCTCCTGCTCAATGCAGCAGCAATACAGATCAATATAAAGACTAGGCCGAGGATTGTCATGATTGCGATCTCGTGTGCTGCCAACTCAGAAGTCCAAAGCAGACCAGGAGAGTTAAAGTAGTAAAGAAGGAACGACCGGAGAGGTCGGCAGATGATGATTTGGGGTTGTATGTACAACTAAACTCAAATAAGTGAGGGCTCGTATCTCTCGAATCTTGTTGTCTTGTGGTCAAAGATAGTCTGATGAGAGCTCATGCAAGTCTTAGTCTCGTATCTTAGTCGGTTTCTTGGGAACGGCTTCGCTAGTGATATATCGAGGAGGTGCTCGAGGCCGCTCTTTCCTTTTCTGAAGCGAGCGCTTCGAAGAAAGCTAAGTCGTTGTCCAACAATATAATGTTCAATGCAAGCACGCAGAATCACCACCAGACACAGATTCACCCCTCCTGTCTCCTTGCAGATGAATATTCACTCGCAGATAAATTACATTGCCCATAGCCCAAGTGTAACTAACACATGTCAACTCTTATATCAATCGAGCCAACCAGCCCCACCATGGCCAAACAACACCCGAAAGCTTCTTCACCTAATGTCATTCACTGGATCTGACATGCAGCAAATGAAACGCGTTCCTGGCAGTAGCACCAAGCCATCTCACCAACCCATCTCCACAAGCCGGACTGTAGGATGATTTCCGAGTGGCAACCTATTTTTGAAAGAAAAAAAAAGGCGCCTGTACCGCCAGTACAGTACAACAGCTTCGCCGCGACCAATTGCGGGGCTACCTACCTGGGTATCGTCTCCTCACTTGCACGGGGATATACCCCGCGGCCAGGAAGCTGGACCTCGAAGGCACGGCCCTAATGCTGATCATGGTTCATACCGAGTACGCTGGGAAAAGATGACAAGTTCTCTCCGCTAGCCAGCCAGTTCTCTCCGCCAGCCAGCCAGGCTCCAGCCACTCAGGATGTCAGACATACGAGTCGTGCGTCCGCTTATTTGCTTTGGCATCGCTGGAACGCAACTAGCCCACGCCACATCCGGCAAGAGCGTTGCGCAGAAAAAGAAAATGCACGAGAGGCGCTGTACGCGCAAAAGCCGGTCGAAATAAGCAGGTGGGTTTAGATAAAGTTTGAGCTTTTGAGGCTGATGGATCGGATGGTTTTGCCGGAAGCTTGGGAACTGGGGCCGCCGTGCTGCGTAGCTGGCTGGATGAAGGAATCCGTACCCGCGCGATGGCGTGCATATCTACTGGGCTGCATGAAATCCGTGCAGGTCATGGCGTTGGTTTAGCGTCAGATGTTGGATGTGACGGTATTGGCGCAATTATCATTAACACATACCAGTACCTAGCTTTGTAAGTCTGACATTCCCTACCCCGCAATGACTACAGAGGTACTTCATTATATGTTCCGCGCAACTGATAAAGCTCAGATTCGACTTAATCTAGAGCTCTTAGGCGCCCCAACCGAGAAGTATCACTTTAGGATTGCCTTGGTTTTGCGGTTCCAGGTAGAGTAATAAACAGGTCATACCTAGGTATATGCGGGACTCTAACTATACAAGCTAAGTAGTGGGGATTGTCACACTTGAAAAGACAGAAAAAACGAGCAGCAGTGGTATCTGGCTAACAAAAGCAAGTTTCTACAGGCACGTGTCCATAGTCCAAGACACAACCCGAGATCTGTGTAACGAAAACGCATTGCAAACGCACCAAAACAGTCTGCAACTCGGAAGACTGAGTTCTGTCCCACCGCAAAATCCAACCAACTACCGTTCTGCAATCAACTACTACCGAAAAGATAATCAATGAGGCCTAAATCGACCTCAACTCTTCAAAAAGATTCAAGGTCTCTCCCTGCGATTTCCATACAATGGCCTGAAGCCACGTCGGCCATCCACGGATTCCACGTAGCCTAGCCATACTTTCAGGCAAGATAATCTGGGCGCTCTTTCCCGACAAGACCTGCTTAACAACAGCACCACTCACTTCCTCGGGCTCAAGAACCTTATCCTTGAACTTCGGATGTGAAGTAAGTGGTTCGATAAGCGGGGTACGAATCCAGGTTGGATGAACGATCCTTTTCAGGTTTCATCAGCTTCCTTTCTTTTGGACTTTGACCACGATTCAAGAGAGAGACGGAGAAACTTACGTCGTCTTAACATTCAGCGCCTTAGATCTCGACCTCAACTCCGAAGCCAAGCCTTCATTGAAAGCTACCGCCGCTGTTTTCGTGCAAGCGTAGTCAACCAACTGGGCAGGCACAATGAAGGAGGACATGCTCGCAATGGTGACCACGTGACCGTGATCCCTCTCTATCATTTCGGGGAGGAATTCCTTTACGGTCAAAAAATGCGAAAGGATGTTCACTTCGAACGTCTTCCGGATCGCTTCCTCCGGTACAGTCAGAATAGTACGTCCAAAACCGACGCCAGCGTTATTGATTAAAACTGTGGGACTGCCATGCGCTTTGCGGATTTCTGCAGCTGCATTGGCGATTTGAGCTGATGAGGTGACATCCGCTTCGTAGAAGTGGATTCCAGAAGCTTTATGGAGTGAGTATGGTTCTTGACTGAAGCATCCTTGGACACAAACTTACGAAAAGGCTCCTTCGGCGGTCTCAGATCCAATACAACGACCTTGACGCCCTTCGCGGAAAATTCCCTTGCCATCAACTCCCCAATCCCGCTCGCACCACCAGTAATCAACACGATTTCCTGACTCTTGACGAAGTTTGCCTTGCCCGTCCAATTGTTGAGCGCCATGTCAGAGACTTTACTGCTTACGCCTCCAACTACTTTCAAAGCCAGACAGGCTTTAAGGATACGGATGAAAGATTGAGACGTGACATATTGGTGAAGCCGGGCTGGGAGAACAGAGCGCAGCTTATCGGGGTAGTAGAGCAGAGCGACAAGCAGTGGTCCCGTGACGCGCGCATCGAAGAGCGCGAGGCGTATGGGTGCGGTGAGAGCCTATTGCCATTGCGCAATCAGTAAGCTGTTACGAGTATTTGATTCCAAATCCCTTTCTTGCTATCCGGAATGGAAGCAAAAGGCTTCATCTTCCAAGATTCCCCTCCAGGCTCCGGCTTCAATATCTATCTGCATACAAAACGAAAAAGGTACGTACCGCGAGAGGAGAAACCTTCCGAGGCGCCATGACGTACGTAGTACAGTACTACAAAATTGGCCAGACCCCGACTTGCGAAAAAGTTTATTATGAAGTAAGCGAAAAATTTATTGTGAAGTAAGGAAAGTAGAGACGCGTTTTAACTAGGTACAGGGCTTTAAAACATACATGTCACATGACGTTAGTCATGATTGATAACAAAAACGTGCATGCCGCGGTCCAGAGAAATGTGGAGATGAACCCCACGCCACGAATGCGGGGAAAGTTATGAATGAGCTTCTAGCTGAGATAGGAAAGTCGTACGCGTACGGAGGTATGTATGTATTGCTTACGTTCTCCTGCTATGTCGATGAAGTCATTTTCTGGAAAGGCATACCAAAGCAAATGAGTTCTTTAAATCTTTGAGATAGTAAGTAAGTATATGTACGGTCCTCTTTCAGGGAGTGAGCTTCGCGAAATAGCTTTCCGGGTTCAGATGTTGTGACTGTTGCATTTGGCGTGGAGATGAAAAACAAGAGGGAGGAACCATTTATTATTTGATTATCTAACAGCTATCCTCAGAAATGCTCATCCAGCGTCAAAGTACCAGTCTTCGTAATCAGATACTCGTTAATAGCAACATCTTTACCAGACTCTTTGCCATACCCCGATTCCTTTATACCGCCAAACGGACTTTCGGCAGCCGACGAATTGCCTAGAAAGAGTCAGTCAGATATGTAAAACAAGTAAAAGGTTTGGTAAACAATCATACCCGTATTCATCCCGATCATGCCTGCTTCGAGGTTCTCCAGCAATCGCCAGGTCCTGTCGATGTTCTTGGTGAAGAAGTACGAGGCGAGGCCCATGCTGGTATCATTTGCAGCCGACACGGCTTCCTCCTCGGTCTCGAACGAGTACAAGGCGATGACGGGAGCGAAGGTCTCTTCCTCTGTGATCAGCATCTCCTTCTTTGCCCCCAAGATGATGGTGGGCTCGAAGAAGTATCCGCCTTTGCCGGGCACCTTGCCACCACCAAGTACGATTTGACCTCCGTTTTTCTTCGCGTCGTCGACTTGGTTGAGAGCCTTGTCGAGACTTCGGGGGGTGGTGACGGGTCCCATTGTTGTGCCTTTCTCGGCCCCGTGGCCGACGATAAGCTTGGATGTCTTCTCTTTCAGGATGGCTGCGAACTTGTCGTAGATTCCGGCTTGCACGTAGACTCGGTTCGCTGTGATGCATGCTTGGCCAGCGTGTCGCCATTTTAAAAGCATGAGGGCTTGATAATCGTCAGCAATTTGATGTGGAAAGAGTCCATGAGGGTCTCACCATCGGATGCTTGATTTAGATCCGCATCATCGAAGACCAAGAATGGACAATTGCCTCCTAGTTCAAGTGTAACCTTCTTCAAGCCATCTGAGCATAGCTTTGCAACTAGTTTTCCGACTCTGGTCTGTAGATCTCAGTTAGGTCATGGTTCCCATCGACCGGCCCAGAAACTCACAGATCCAGTAAATGTAACCTTCTTCACCAGCGGATGTCGGCAAAGAGCTTCACTCAAGGGTGGAGTATTTTCCAAGCTCGTGGTCAGAACCGAAAAAACTCCATTCGGGAAGCCGGCTTGCTCAGCTAGATATCCGAGAGCAAGCACAGAAAGGGGAGTTTCCGGGCTTGGCTTCACGATCATGGTACAACCCGCAGCGAGGGCAGCACTGGCTTTTCGCGAAACCATGCTAAATGCGTCAGTCGAGCTTTTCCAATACACTTTACAGGACCTACGCAATCGGGAAGTTCCACGGTACCAGTGCAGCAGCAACGCCAATAGGTTGCTTCACGGTAAACACCCTTCTTCCCGGAATAGCGGAAGTTTGAATGGTTCCCGTGACCCTCTCAACTTCACCAGCAAACCACCAAGTGAATCCCAAGGCATAGTCAAGCTCGCCTTGAGACTCGGCGAGAGGCTTGCCAGTCTCGTAGGTAAGAATGTTGGCAATGTCGTCTCGGTTTTCGCGGATCAAGGCATCCCACTTCAGGAGCCACTGGGCACGGGTGCGAGGACTGGTCTTCTTGTAGCTCTGGAAGGCTGTGTGTGCTGCGTTTACAGCGACATCGACATCTTCGGCGTTGTTGTCAGGTGCCGATGCCCAGACCTTTCCACTTCCGGGATCTGAGATGAATTAGTGGTGATATTAGAAAAGAAAGGATTGCAGAGAAAGAAAGTTTAGCCGTACATACCAACGACATCAAATCGCTTGCCAGATTTAGCTTCAACGAATTTGCCATTAACAAGTGACTGGTCCTTGAACAGAGATGCGTTTTTGAGCTGTAGAAGGGTACGTTAGCCTTGTATTGCATGGTCGGCTGAATGACATATGCAGAACTCACTTCAAAGGGGAGCTTTGGTGCCATTATGTTAAAATCTCGTGATTTATATCTCAACGATATTCTCCTGTGTGAGTTACGGGATGAGTGATGACGATGGGGTGTCGAAGCTTTTTAAATGTTGTACAGTAGAAAGATCGGAGGGGTGGGGTGGGGTAAACATTGCGGGGAAGGAGCGCTCATGTC
The DNA here is from genome assembly GCA_007821475.1 of Lachnellula arida. Classification (NCBI taxonomy): domain Eukaryota; kingdom Fungi; phylum Ascomycota; class Leotiomycetes; order Helotiales; family Lachnaceae; genus Lachnellula; species Lachnellula arida. The sequence continues at coordinate 2,079 of QGMF01000432.1, read as the reverse complement.
GATTCGCGAATGTGCTTACTGTGTCGACGATTTTATTGGAAAGAAAGATGTTTCTCTAGATGTCTCTCTACCAATCCTAATTGGTAGATTTTGAAATATCTATAGACCACAAAGTCTGTAAGATAGCATTTCAATGATGAGCTGTCACTATTGTAGGGTTGTACACCCTCGGCAATAGGGTACCGGTAGCCAATGAACTGCACAAGCTCTTCCGTTTACCTGCGGAATCCCCAAAATAGCTACCGGAGAGAGGATATACCTCGACAGAGGAATAAAGCCAACAAATGTTAAAGTATACTGTTCGGAAATGGGTTACTATTACATTTCTGAAAGTGGTGGGTGGAATTTTTTAATTTGTGTCACGTGTGCAGATTTGCTTGCAGCTGAGTCAGCCGAATTTATTCTCCACCAGTTCGTTCTCCTCTCCTCGTCTGATCCTAATATTGGTTCCAGCAACAATGAGCCATCCGACACGACATGCCTCATTGATATTGTACACCATGCTGGCCTGTCGCCTCTTCTTGCCATCTTTGAAGTCACGTCTGGATAATCCACATGGCAACTCGGCGAGTCGATACCACTTGCCAAGTCAGACGCAGATCAAACGTTTGAGGTTGAGACGTCGGACCACCACTTCAAGATTCCACGACCGATATCCCTGGACAGCGGCAACACCTGCTTTCGTCCAAAGCTCCTGAAGCCAAGAATTAACGGCATCTTGATGTTTCAATGCCGAGTATCCACATCCTGGAGCAGTCGTCCGAACCATCATCTCATCGCACAAGCCTGGTCCTGGTGGGCAAAGTTGGCTTTATCGCGACGCGAAAGTTTATTCAACAAAACAAACAACAGCTCGCAAAGTTGCAAAGTCAGCTTCATTGACACACGACGCTATGGTATGCTGTCCGTACAGTGTACGGTTTCTCAGTATGCCCGAATGCCAAGAGCTGAGGCATTAAAGTGGGAGATAATCGTGATCTATTGGGTTTTAAAGCTAGGACCAGAAACAGTTCTGCGGAAGCGCAGCGCTTAGCTCCCCCTTGTCTCGGTTAAACAACCCTGCAACCCCTTGAGCCTCCCCTCCTCCGCCTTTATTACCGGTAACACAGAGGTATATCTATTTTATCTGATCTAATCAGACTAGTCTAATCTTTTACTTGCCCTTGATTTTTCTTCCTGCCAAGGTAATCAATCGGTACTCGTCTCATGTCGCTGCTACCGGCCTGCCTATCCGTCGCTTTTGTAGTAGCCGCAAGCGGACTTTGACCTGTCAAGGCTATTCTTTCCAATATTTGCTTGGTTACATGATTCCAACGCCATGCCGTGCCTCTCCAATTTCCATGCTTTCCATACACGAGCAACACGGGGATGACCATTCCCGGCAAAAAGGATGAAGCAGGTTTGGCACGGTACCAGTGCGGAATCGACATTTGATCTGCCCAACGAGTTTGTCAAACAACCAAGCGGCTACGATGCTTGTTCAGACGAGACATGACATCTTTTCTGGAGAAGGGGGCCCAGTGAAAAGACCCATTATAAAGGCTTCGTCCTGCTCACGCCACAAATTCTTTCTCCACACAATCTTTGCATTCTAACTCCACTCCTGGTCCGAGTCTTAACTTTCATTCGCTCCTTGCCCTTTACCTTCAATCTTTAAGCTGCCGGCCAGTCATTACGTTTACCTTCACTATGCATTCTACTTCCCTTACCCAGCTCATGGCATTTGCCCTGTTAGCTAGTCCATTCGTTCTCGGTGCCAACGGTGCTGCCCCAGCTGATCTTGAGAGAAGATACGTCGTAAGTGGAGACACCCCACATAAGTGATCTGAGGAAACTAACAGATTGATAGGGTGGTGGTGCCAGCCTTGCGTCTTTCGTTGCTCGTGCTGCCGAGCTCCTTCCCAACCTTGAAGCCCGCCACCACACTGCGGCTCAAATCGCCGCTAAGAAAGCGAAGGCCGGAGCCCGTGATGTCGAGGAACGTGAACCCCACCACACTGCGGCTCAAATTGCTGCCAAGAAAGCGAAAGCTGGTGCCCGCGATGTAGAAATCGAGGAGCGTGAACCTCACCACACTGC
>QGMF01000431.1:0-32064 GCA_007821475.1 Lachnellula arida | reverse complement strand
TTTGGGGTGGAGAGGGAGTTTGGTGAGTTTTTTGAGTTTGAGAGATGGGGGGAGAGGGGAGAGGGGAGAGGAGAGGGGAGAGAGAAAGTGGAAAAGGGAAAATGCTAACTGGTTGATTGCGATGTAGATTTTGCGGCTGCGGAGGCGTTGGTTGATGCTACGCATCGGTACAAGGAGATTTTCTACTCGGATTGAAGCGGGTAGGCATGGCCTGTTTGAGAGGGAAATGGATGGTGAGCGCGAGATGGGATATCACATGATGGCAGAGCTGAATGAAGATGATATGGCATGGTTATGGCTGTAGAATGGACGTGGGTTACATTGGACTGGCTATGATATGATATGGCTTCAAGCCAGGGTGGTACACATCACTGGCGAAACGAATCACGAGAAATAACGTTACTATGACCAAGGCTCCTTATTAATATGTTCTTGATTTGCTTATGGATAGATCATTCCTATCGTGCTGGCTGTCATTTGCCTGCAATTCGCTCTTCGCTTGCTAAAATGCTCAGACGCCACGCTGTAATGCCCTGATACCCAGAAACAGATCCAACACCGCGCTATGGAATTCAATACACTGAAAAATAAACACCTATTCCTCTCCGTTGCCCTCTGCAACATTTCAAGACTCCCCAGCCTTCTCCGCACCCTCCGCCTCGCTCTTCTGCGGCGATGCCTCTAGCTCCTTTTTAACTATAGCCCCGTTATTCTCCCCCTCCATATTCCCATGATAATTTCCCAACTCATTCCAATCAATATCCTGCATCACCATCGGATCCTCATAAAGCTGGAAAGTCCTCGGCGGCGAACTCGGCATCGGCACATCCGTCGAAAAGAAATCCTCTAGATTAAAATTCACTTCCGCACCATTCGCCATCAAATTCGGCAGGTTGGGGAGACTGCCAAACTCGAGTTCCGCACGCGAGGGCGATTGGTTGGTTTCTGACATCATTTGGTTCAGTCGGGCTGTGAAGGGAGATTCGAAATTGTTTTGAAGGCGCGGTGAGCGTCGGAGGGAAGTGGGTGTTTTGGAGGGGGTGGGTGCAAACAAGAGTTCCCTGGGCGATTTCTGTGAGCGGGAGGACTTTGAAACGCTCCGGGTGATTGGTCTGTGGCTTGGGGTCTTCCGAGTCGGGGTTTTGAAAGGATTTATTGGTGGCGATTTCTGGGTAGGCGTCGATGGTCGAGCGACTTCCTCTTCGAAAAGCCTCAGAAGTTCGGCATCATCATCGCCGACCTCGATACCCGGGGGACAATTCTCCTTGTCGGTCGCCTCAATGAGTGCTACCAGTGCCTCTTTGTTCATTGGACGTACATCAGTAGCGATTTGTACGACATTCGTCATCACCTCTCCCAGAATCTTTGGAGACCCCTCTTTTCTCGGTGACGGGAAGAGTAATCTTCTGGTAGATCCCAACTCATCTTCAACATCAATGGGGCTTTGCTGAGTTCCATGCCATCTACCCGGGCTTGATCGGATGGCTCGGGCCAAAGCAGCCGAGGCAGCATCAGATGTCATTGCCTTCAAAGCTCGTTTTAGTGGTTGATTACTGGTCGATCGCCGGCGGTCGTTACCCGCAGCGGGCTCCATTGAACCTGTCTGCATCTCAGTCGTATCGGTCGGAGAAATGCCTTCTATAGGACCAGCTTGTCCTTGGTATGCATCTGAAGGAGGGAAATTGGCTTCTGATTGTGGGAAGGTCGCGTCTGACGTGGGGAAATTGGCTTCTGAGGTAGGAATCCCATGGCCAGGGTTCTGTTGTGACTTTTTGGGAGCCCGTTGTCTTTTAGGGGGAGGGTCTGCACCCTTTCTTGGAACGGGTTGGTAAGAGACCCATTGTGATTCTGGCCGTTGTGTTTTGTATTTAGCCATCCAGATTCCGCAAGCTATAATTATCAGTGTTGATCTTTCGTAGTATGCGATCCTGAGACTCACGGTTACATAACAGGAATTCTTTGTAGTCTTCGACGCTGTCACCCTTCCCTAAAGACTTCTTGATAAGCTGGTAAGACGTTGGTTTTCCGTCGCTATCGCGGCTAAGTACGTTGATGCAGGTCACCCTGCCTGCAGCTTCTGAATAATCGTGATATCCTGGATTTCCGTCATGCTCCTGATACCAAGCCTTCCGCCAGGTGGGGGTCTCGATTGCCCCACAATTACTACAGTACGGAGGCATTTCCCCTTTCGCAATTGCCTGCTCTAACTTATGCCTTATTGATGCTTTTTTGGTCAGAGAACCTTTGTCGTACTCTGTATCTTGTGAAGCAGGGTCATGGAGGTACGTTTGTGCTATTGCTGACACGGAAAGCATGGGAGCTTCCGACGCTGCATGGGGGGCTTCAGACCATGTTTGAGGCCGCTGAAGTCCAGAGGGGGGCATTGCTGGATCGCTTGCAGGAACTGTTGGAAGATGGAGGCTTCCCATCGAAGCTGTACGACTCATTGTTCTTCCGGGCCGTGCTCGAGGCGCTGAAGGAGGTTTAGTAGCCTGGTCTTGACTCTGGGCAGGGGCTTGAGACTCAAGTGGCTGAGAAGTTCGATCCTGCAATCCTGGAGTCTTGCCTTGTGAGTCCCGTGATCCTGGTCGAGATTGAACTCTGGGTTCCTGGTCTGGCCGAGGATCTTGTTGCTGCGGCGCGGGACTTTTAGTTTGTGAGCCTCTAGAAACTGGGCGAGACTGAACCAAGGGCTGTTGATTTTGCTGCGGCTGAGATGGTGGACCAGATGTAGCTCTGCTATCTTTTCTTAATGGCGGAAGAGACTGCTGTCCGTCTTCTGACATGACACTCCCAGCTCTCGGTTTGGGTGTAGATTTCCGAGTTGGAGCAGGATGGATGTGCATCTTGGTGGGCAATAACTCCATCGGACCAGGCTCTTCCCATTCAATAAAAAACCCAGAATCTTCATGCGGTGCCATTTGGGCAGGAGTTTGATGCTTATGTAAGTCGGGAACATCATGTCCAGTCATATCTTCGTCCACAGGATGCATTGGCGCACCGTAATCTTCTCCAAAGAGGTCTTCAAGTGATCCACTCATGAATCCAGAGTCGGTTCGTGGCATTTGGGGTAAAACGGGACTAGAAGGGCAGGGCGGACTGGACCGCATCGAAGGTGGTCTGGTTCTCATTACAGGTGGCGAGGAACCGATATCAGGAGGCGTATCTGAAGGGCTTAGATTTCGTTCAGGTGAAACATTTGCCGATTCGATAGAATATCTAGGTTGGTCTTCCGGGTTTTCGAGCGGTGGATAGGGAGACACGTGCCGACGTGGCGCCTCTATTTGGGACTGCTCGAGGAATGAGTCACGGCGGAGGGAACTCTGTGGGGGAGGGTTATCAGGATCACGATGGGAGTGCTGGTTCGCGATTCGTGGTACTGGGGTAGGTGCTCGGGGTATTTCCTGGAGATGGCTGCCTACACCTGGTACGGGGCTCATCGCGATAGGTCGGAAGAGCCGTAAGGATCCTGCGGTGCTAGCAGCCACTCGAAGCGAGTCTGGTGCTGCTCCGATGGTTGATTTACTATTCCAATCCGTCTTGGTGATTTTTGCCCTCTTCTTAGGTTGTGGCCCATCATCACCATCTGTACCCTCCTCATACCCAGAAGTATTTCCACCCTTTGGCACAGTGTTTTTGGGCTGACGCGGCTTTCTAGGCCTTTTGACTGCAGCTCTTGATGAAGGCCGTGATCCTTTCTTGGCTGGCCCGACACTTTCACTTTGGCTCTCATTCCCTGCATTTGCCATTTGGGGGGGTTGGTTGTACGGATTCGGAATCGATTGTTGCTCTAGACTTGGACTGAGAAGCTGGTTAAAGAGATCCATACTAGAACAATCTCGCTGAGCTTGCGTTGGTTGATTTGGTGCTGGTGTAGCCTTTGCCAGCTGACCGAGATTCGGATTCGACTGGAGGAAGGAGGTCCATTCATTGGGATCAAATCCAGCCGGTATGACCTTGCTCAACTCCCTATATTTTTCCATGGTCGAAATATATTCGCTCTGTAGCACCGTAGGAACAGGTACAAGCCGTAGCTTGACCTCCAAAGTCTCCTTCACGCCATTTGAAAAAAGCCCCATAATATTCTTGCAAACGCGTCCAGTAACAAGCTTGGTCGACTGGTGAGCAGGTACATCTGGAGATGTAGAAGCTGCAGCTAGGGCCCAAGACAACATGCCTTGTCCCACGAGAGGGTTATCATATTCGGAGTAATCGTATGCGTAAACAGTGTAGTCCTGGCCTAGTCTAGCCACCAGCTCTGGACTGCACGTAACAATTGCTTGTATACAGGTCTTGAGCTCGATGACTCCGATTGAGGTTGTTTCGTCCATGGCGACAGTTTGGACCTGCAAAACTTGAGGCCATCGTGCCAAGCAATTGGTCTTGTTCTGGTCGTCGAAGGTGTACAGGACTTTGACTGCAGAATTAGACAGGATTAGTACTTGGACCTCCACATCAGTTCAAGTTTTAACACGTACGCCTCATCGGTTTGACCAAAACCCCATCTTCATTAGCATTGTTGTTCATGTTCGCCGGAGAACCTTGAGAATCTGCATTCGGCCATTGAGGAGCAAATCCCTGGGGCATACCCGCTGGAGACGACATTGCGAGCCTTTCACTGGCCGCAATGCCAGAATTGAAAGGTCTAGAGATGTCGTGAAGCTCCTTCGTTGTTATCGAAAAAGATGTAAAGTCATTGAAAGGAAGTTGGCAGTGGTGGAGTCGTCGAAAAAGGTCAAAGTGGAAGAGAACCTTGAAATGCGATGGCTAGCTAGTACATGGCCCTCGCGTTTTCGCGAAGGTTACGCGATAATAGAAGAATGGATGAAGAGACTGTGGATGGGGTTCTACCTTTTCCGAGAACTAAAACTAAAAGGGCCGGTTAAAGGAAGATCAAAACACACTAATAATTAGTTGTATTGAAGTAAGGGCGTTTACGATTGTTGAGTTGTCGGTGTTACAAGTTCTGTACTTGTAGATGGCTGTCTGTTGATTGAAGATAGAAACTGACCAATCGTCGCGCAGGGCAGAGGGGGATCCTCAAACGGATTAGCGTATCCGGTTTTAGCGCTGAGAATCTTACCTAATCTTCGTTAAAGCCTCAGGACGCAGTCAGGCAGCCACGTTTTATATTGGCGCTGAAGGTCGCCTTCGTCTTCCGTAAATACAGTCCTTGAAGTGAGAACGTAAAGGCAGCACACCAACTCGATGAAAATTAATCATGTTCCGGCGGGGGCGGCTTCCCTTTTTATATTTTCGGTAGATATTTACACTGATAATCCCCGCTTCCCATGACTCAGCTCCACTTTAGACTGATCCGTGAAACCCTCCAAAATCACATGATGTCTTTCCCCTTAGTTTTTGTTCATATTATCTTTTTGCGACCGGCAACATATCAACATCGACTATCTCCGTCAGATCCGATACTCCGTATCGCCACTTAACTATTATACAATGCCACTCAATCACAATCACCATCATCACTTTCTCAATCAATTCCCACGCCAAGCAGCTTTGCCACCCTCGACAGAGTAGGCACGTCGTGCTAACACTTCCTCCACCACTTCTTTTACACCTTGCTTGCCTCGCTTCTCCCTGACAAAATAGGCTACTACCTCCGGAATAGTCCTGTTTCCCTTCTTGACGACAGCCTCGATATGGCTCTCATGTGGAAGGCCAAAACGCCAATGAGGATACTCCTTATAGTCTCCGTCGGTCAACAATTTCAACTTCTCACTTTCCTCGACTTGGAGGAATGGCGTTGTAAGGTCAGCAGGATCCTTCACATCCTCGAGCTTGGATGGCTCCGCCCACTCTGGAGTTTTGTCTTTCCTGATGAGCAACGCATGCACCCCTTCAGTGAAATCGGGATGACGCATGAATTTGGACGCAATTTGGTGTTCCCGCTGGAAGGTCTGGGCGATCGACCAGTTCCGGCCCAGCTTCATCTGTTGAAAGGTCACATGTAGACTCGTTGGCGATCGCGAATTCAAAGCAAGCAAGGTCTTTTCGCCCATTTCGCGCTAGGCCCATCCTTCTCATTCGCACTGCGTTGTTTGAGTTCCCTAACAACATCCTTGACGGTTTCTGCGCCAAAACAAGCATCGATAGCCCTTCGCAATGGGCCACTGAGAAGTATCTCCTGGTCGTGTGGCAACCCGGTCGAATATTCCTCGATAGTAGAATCAATGAGGTTCAACCGCTCATCCAACGAATCGTAATCCTTGAACCTCAGTTCAGCCAGGCGGCGTTCCAGAGCAGGCAATGAAGTCGAGTGAATGTAATGTGTTGCAATTCCAGCATAGTAGACATTGACGCCCTTCAGCCTCTCACTCGTAAGAGCAAGATACATCCCGGTAGCCCCCGCCATCCGCGGCAAGAAAAACGAAGCTCCCACGTCCGGGAAGAACCCAATCGTAGTCTCTGGCATAGCGAAAACCGTCTTTTCGGTCGCTATCCTAAACGGCGCATGCAGACTCAACCCAACTCCTCCGCCCATTGTAAACCCATCCATAATAGCAACATACGGCTTGGTATATGTAGCAATAAGGTGATCGAGCTTGTATTCCAATGCAAAGTAATCAATTGACCGCTGCTGTCCTTCTTCCCCAAGCTTATTGTCTTTTGCGAGACTGGTCACATCTCCACCGGCACAGAATGCCTTTTCGCCAGCTCCTTTGATGACCACCACATTCGCCATATCCGACTTCGCCCATTCCTGCAACCGGGGCACGATCTTCCGCACCATCGATCCATTAAGGGGGTTCAGTTTCTCGGGCCGGTTGAGCTCGATTGTCCGCAGACCGAATAGGGTATTGAAAAGCACATCTTCTTTCTCGTCGCCGGGTAGCTCTTTGATCTGCTCGGGTGCTTCTGAGGTAGACATCTGCCAGTTCATCAGTTCCACTACCACAATTGCAAAATAGGAAGCTCACGAACCCTTGCTTTGGTACTGCCAGCAAAAGCAGGATTCATAACCTTAGCTGTAAGCGGCATTCTTCTCGAGCAAGCACAGCGTACCGCCGGCGTTCTACCCACAATCGACCTTGCGAACATCAAGAAAAATAATCAAGTACAAGAAAAGACCCCAAAGAAAAGGTGCGGTGATTAGAACAAAAGAGTGCGGAGTAAATACCAAAGATCAAGCTATTTTATCCGTTGACCTCGGGTTCGGATTATTCTTTCGGCCTGGGTCGGTAAGGCTTGAGACTCAAAAATTAAGGTTGGCGCTAGACTGTTTTAGGGGAGGTCGCAGAACAACAAGCTTAACTTTTGAGCAGAAGGCTGCACGAAAAGTTGAAGCGCGTGTGTCAAGACAACGAAAAGACAACGACAAGATGGCGGACGCAAAGATCACGTATGTTCTCCCTTCCAATAAATACATACACTATGAAATACTAACATATCCATACCCAGCGAACTCCTCAACAAACCCCGCAACGAACTCACGTACGCCATTCCCATCCCATCCTCTCCCCGCCCCTCCAAATCCACCACCCCTCCTTTCCCCCCATCTACCTACCTAGCTAACCCACACCCCTCTACAGCGAGTTCGAAGTCGCCCAACTCGAAGAACACGAATTCACTTCCGGGCCCCTCTCCATCCTGCAAACCGCAGTTCGCTCGCACACACAAGTGCTGATCAGCTGCCGCAATAACAGGAAGCTGTTGGCGCGCGTCAAGGCGTTTGATCGGCATTGCAACATGGTGCTGGAGAACGTGAAGGAGATGTGGACGGAGACGCCGCGGGGGAGCGGGGGGAAGAAGGGCAGGGCGGTTAATAAGGATCGGTTTATTAGTAAGATGTGAGTTGCACACCGACACCGACCCGAAAATGAAAATGAAAATGAAAATGGGGTTTGAGATGAGATGGGGGATTCCAGTTTATGGCTATGGCTGTGCAGGAGGGGCAATGTTGAATGTTTGGGGCTGACTTACTTTGGTGTGAATAGGTTCTTGAGAGGTGATTCAGTCATCTTGGTACTTCTGAGCTGAACGGTCGGTCGATTGAGGTAAATTGGAAGGCTTATGAGGGTTGGCAGTGGGTTTCTCTGGAAATAAATGGCAAGACAGACATTGGCGTTGAAAAGAGTCGCTGGTTGAATAAGAATACCACTTTGTCTATGAGTCTGGGATGCTTTACGAGGAGTGATGGATCGAGAGAGTCTGGTAGCACGTTTTGATTGCTAGCTACGCGGGAATAAAAGCTATACCTGCCCCCCGTTCCGTGTATTTAGTGGTGACCTGGTGATTCAAGGGGTTTGTGCGGGCATTGAACGTTGTCTTGCTCTGTATTTTGATGAGGGAATTTATCGGTGAGTTCTCTAGTTTCCGAATACCTTTCCTTGTCCATTTTCCATTGAGACATATGGAAGTTCCATAACGCTGTAAATCATGCCTCATATTATTTGTTACACTAGGGTTTTCCTCATACCTACAAGCTTGTCATTTTCCCATTAAATCACCCACCTCTCAAATCATCTCATATCCAGGCTCCGACGTTTTAATCCCAGCCAGCCCAAGGAAGAACTCGCTGAGTCCCCAAGCTCCAGGATCAGGCACCTGCTCAAAGCCCGACCCACCAATGTAAACCGTCCTGCCCAAGCTAGCCTTCATACCCTTGGTCCCCTCCGCACCCTTCCTCCCAGCCTCTGCCGCCTTCTTCACGTCCCCAGTGCTGTTCAGAGTCTCAACAAATGGATGCAGCGCATCGACCAGCGTTCGGTCTCCAGGCTGTGCAGGTGTGTACTTTGAGAAAGCTTCCGAGGCCTGTTTTAGTGCTGCACCCCAGACCTTGGGAGTTGCGTCTCCTGCTGAGGCTTGCCGGAGTGAGTGGACTAGGGCGTTGAGGTAGATGGCGTAGAGTGCTCCCGAGGTCCCGTCCATCGTATTCTCTACAACATAGATGATCTTGGAGAGATCGACAACTGCGTCGCCGGAAAGCTTCGTGTCTGAGATCAGTTTCAAAACAGCTGTGTTTAATCTGTTAGTAGACGCCGAGTGCAATCTGGGGAAGTGGGACAAACCTTCGGCACCTCTCTTTAAGCCAATACCACAGTCGCCATCACCGACAATCGTGTCGTATTTCGTAACATCTGGCTCAGCTGCAATGACTCTTTCTAACGCTGCTGTCAAAACCGCTTTCGTCGTCTCAGGGTTGAGTTTCAGCCCACTTGGCTTGGAATCTTCGCTGCCTGAAGCTGACTCTTCTCTTGTTTGGCTCGGCTTTTCTTCCCAAGTCTCTTTTCTGATTGGTGCTGCCCAGCCTGCTGCCTCGGATGGGGCATCTAGTAGCTGCAACATGCTCGGACCCCCTAGATTCGTGTTCACAACGTTGAGGATGGATATGCTGAAGCCGAGACCGTTGAGACTTGTCATGTATGTTCCGGCTAAGATTCGCACAGGCTTGATATTGTAGGATTTTCCCAGTTGATTAACAACCTCTGCTGTGATACCTCCAAGCTCCAGGACACTGACGCCTCCAAGGTTGTTGATCAACAAGACGATTTCGTTTGAATTGACATTCAAGAAAGCCCGATCTTGGTCTTTGTGGTCCAGCATCTGTCGAAGCATCCTCTTAACCATCTCAGAAAGATCCACTTTCGCTCTTCCACTACCCGGCTCATTATGAATTCCCATCCCAATCTCAACTTCCTCACTCGCCAAAACTTCCTCTGAATTTGGATCCGGGGGTGCTCTTCCTGGGACGTGAACATGGTCAAGACTTGCCCCAACACTAACAATATTATCCGCCGTCAACTTCGCCACCTTGAAGACGTCTTCCAAACTCGCCCCCTGTGCAGCCAACGCACCAGAAATCTTATGCACCAGCACCGTTCCCGCGATTCCTCTCCGCCCAACTTTCCCAGCTGCTTTTCGTCCAACCCCAACATCGTCACCAACTACCACCATTTCAACTTTTAGTCCTGCCGCCTTAGCTTTCTCCACCCCCATACCGAAATTAAGCACATCACCCGTATAATTCATAACCGTTACCAAGATCCCCTTCTCGCCGTCAACTCGTGACATAATAGCTCTCCTAATCTGCTCTGCTGACGGAGAAGCGAAGATCGTCCCCGCGACTGCTGCAGAGAGTAATCCATCACCAACAAACGCTCCGAAGCTGGGTTCATGGCCGCTTCCTCCACCGGAAATGATGGAGACTTGGGGAGCATGCCCGGGGCGTCTGTATATGATTTTGTTGGCGGTGTCGAGGGCGATAGAGGGGTTTGTAAACGTGAGTGCTTGGAGGGCCGAGGAGAGTAGGTGGGAGGGGTCGTTGATGAAGTGCTTGGCTGACATGATGGCGGTGGGTATTTTGTTGATAGAAGATTGAGAATTGAGGATGTAAAAATGCAGATTTGTCTTTTTATTCTCAATACTTGTACCTGGTAATGTCTCCTGTTATCGTCAGGACATGTCATGATGCATGAACCCCACGTGCTACTCCGGAGTACCCCGCCCCGCTGTCAACACAGTAGTGCCCCACATCGGCTAACCTTCCTTCTTTATTCCAAAAGCTCTTCATTTTCAACCTCACTCCACGTCCAATAATTCATAAAACCGCCCTTCCCCACCACACAACCCAATGTCGGAAATCCTCCCCATCGCCGTTCCAGGCCAGCTCCTAGGAGAAATCTCTGAGTACCTCCCCGGCCCCGGCACACACATCCTCAATACCTCCCTCTATGCCTCAATCCTCGGTCCCATCACCACCACCGCCCCCTCCAAACCAGCAGGTCCGCAAAAACGCCTCACGAAAATCACTTCCACAGCCCCAGCACCTCTGCCGACCATCTCCATCGAGCGAAACATATCATCGGCGAAAGATAAAGATGGGGGAAGTAAAGGAAAAGAGATTCTGCCTGAAGTAAACAGCACGGTCTTGTGTCGAGTTACGAGAATCACGCCGCGGCAGGCGAGCGTCGCAATATTGGTTGTGGGCGAGACGGTGCTGGATGGGGAATGGCAGGGCTTGATACGCGTGCAGGATGTTAGGGCGACGGAGAAGGATAAGGTGAAGATTTTTGAGAGTTTTAGGCCGGGGGATATTGTGAGGGCCGTTGTGGTAAGTCAATTCCACGGATTTGTTTATTTGGATTGTGGTGGTGGATGCTAATGTTTGGCAGATTTCACTGGGCGATCAATCCAATTACTATCTTTCGACAGCAAGCAATAATCTGGGTGTTATTATGGCGACCAGTGAGGCTGGGAATGCCATGTATCCGGTTAGCTGGAAGGAGTACAAGGACCCTGAAACGGGAGCAAGTGAGAGCCGGAAGGTTGCGAAACCATTTTAAAGGGAGCCCATAAATTGCATAGCGCATGGAGTTGGGGCTGGGGCTGGGAAATATACCACGTCGAATGGAAATCGAGTATCACACATTGTACTGATAATTGTGGGGGCCTGTTAAGTTCGAAAGTTCGGACTCTTAGAGTTAGGTATCCACCTCTAGCTGTATAATGGCGCTTTAAGGCTTTCTTATCACCTTTTATTCTCGGAAATTGCTCTGGGTTGCCTCGAGTTGGGACTATTAACGTCTTCTCTCTTTCATTATTGTCAAATTATCCACGGTTCTCTCAGTACTCCGGCAATAGGACCTCACGCATTTCGTGGCATGGAAGCCCTGTCAATGATCCACGTCCCGATTCCTAAGGGTCTTGGAGACTCGCTCTTGCACGATTTCAAGGAAGATATTGTGTTCGCAGAAGTAGAAAGTAACCCGGGGGAATTTCATGCATGGCATTTTAGACATGACTGTGAAGGCACCACTACAATTGTACCTTTGAAAACCAGCAAGTGCGGGACAAACGTGGGAGCAATCAGCGTCGGGCTTGTGGAAGTATGCTGAAGATTCTACAATATATCGCGGTATGACAATGGGCTTAATATAGTGCGGCTTTTTGCGTCTGAACATCTTGTCCGTATACAGCTTTGGAGGGCTAGGGCAATCTTTTTTGGGCAGAATTCTTGTATCATGAGCACTGGCTGACTGTGGTGTAAGTTGATCTTTTTGTTTCCTATTCTAGAATCCCTGAAGCATACTTGCTGGAAGACATCAAGCTGAAACCACTCGTCACTCTTCATTACGTTACCTATGCTTCCTCGTACTGGAAAGATTTATAATGTGCTAGGCGGCGTGGGACACTAAAAATTCGGGATGATAAGTGCCTTTTTTTTTTCTGTCCAGGTTACAGTTGGACTTTACGCTAATACCAATCAGGCGAGGCTCGCTCCCCCTATCCGCCTCGCTACTAAACGTTTCGCACGAACAAAATTGCTACGTCCAACCCATCCATCTATTCAAAAACCGACACGCTCACATTAAAAGAAAATACAACACAACAGCTGAGCATTCTGACCCCACGTCTTCACCAGGATAATTCGAGGAAAGCACGACATTTCTATCTCAGACAGACCTCCTTATTTTGAGAAACAACGTTGTTCCTCCACGATCGAACGCAGCCACAATTTAAGGAATACCCAAATTTGCTCAATGGCAAATGCATCGCCTTCAAAGCGCAAGCCCTTTCAGCCTAAATGGATTTCCAAACATCGTAAAGGCTACGGTCCTGATCCTAAGCGTCAGTTCCTTTCCAATTTCATCCCGCTTCTGACATTAAATCTCTACTTGAGAAAAGAAACCTTGCTGATATTTTGAATAGAAAAGACGAGATCACCATACAAAGTTCTCCCCGAGGGAATGCCCCATATGCTCTGCGAGACATATACCCCGTTAATCGAACAGCTTCCCAACCCGCAGATCCAAGAATTTACGCTATTCAATGAACTTCCCTTGGACCTCCGGCTTATGGTTTGGGATCTTTGTATCCCACCTCGCGTTGTAGAAATCCTCTTCGACCGTAGAACGGGGTTCTGCCTTCCAGCAAATCCGATCCCGGTTCTGCTCCACCTCAATCAGGAAACGAGAGAATTTGCCCTCAAACATTACGAACTAGTTTTTGGGAACGAAGATTATGAGGCAACGATATACTTCGACTTCAAAGTAGATACCCTGTATATCGGGGCCGGAAATGTCGAGTATGGTGATCACAATCAACATCTCCTCGCATTTGGTATTGAAAATACCAGAAATGTCAAGCACTTGCAATAGACAGCGAACTGAAGCTTCATCGTAGCCTCATCCACTTGCCGAGGCCAAATCACAACTCCGACTCAGATGCTGAGAATGTAAGTTGATCATTGAACTAATCCTTCACATCGTCCATTTCCATGACACGAAGTAGAAGTAAAAGACAAGTGATGCTGATTGATTTACTACATAGGCATCCGGTGCAGACACAGATGACAGCGACAATAATGAGTATCATGCTGGAAACGTCGAGAGGAAAAAAGGATTGAAAAATCTGCCCGCGAACCACCCACTTCTAAACTTTCCTGGGTTAGAATCCATCACCATCATCGATACTTCAAACAATGTCGACATCTTTCTCGGAGAAGTTGACCAGAACCCTGGGGAGTTTCAGGCGTGGGAGATATGCAAAAATGGATTAGCAGACAAATGGTCGTTTTCTTCCTCTGCACCGGGTGCATCCCGGTTGAAGAGAGACATTTTAGGGACCTGGCGCGACCTTGAGCTCGGCGCTTACGAATATGTCCGCCCTAAAAAGAGCCTCCTGGTAAGATTCGTCTCGCTAGATCGTCTGTGGCAGATCGAAGAGTGGGAGCCAAGACGCGTCTGGCATGAGGAGAACATATGCGCTTTTGATTGGGGATGCATCTATCCCCGCGATACATGCAATAACCTGCTCGAGTTCCTGGTAGTGCTGCAATATCACTCTGTAGATGGATATCAAAGTCTCGACCAGGTGTTGCGCAGGTATCTCCCCTTATGCTGCAGATATATCGATCTAGCACGGCTAGTTGCAACTCTATTTTCGGACGATTGCCTCTGCCATTCTCCATGCCAACACACACAGCTTTTTTTCCACCCTTGTGGTGGATGCAGGGGCCCCATCATGGACCTTATGAGAAGTTTTGCGGACTTTTTGAGGTCGACGTTCGAAATTAGATTCACGAAAGACTTTTGGGACAAGTCAGCCGTGTATTATTGGTTCAAAATTGCGCTGCTCCGCTGTTTCCGTGAAGGGAACTTCTACGCGAAAGTTTTTCCCAATATGAAATTTGGGGGAATGGGAATGGTCGCTGGAATGCATAGAATATGGAAACGCAGGTAACATAAGGCAATGTCTCACTCGACATGGTCATTTAACATATTTGTCTTTGGGGACCTGGGCAGCAGCAGCTTCAACTCCTATAGTGTTTTACGGCCTTCTCCATAAAAAGTCACTGCTCCGTAGAGAAGCCTATGGTTGATAAAACAAAGAGGTACTCACTTTTAATGTCACACGCCGCCTGGCAGATTACGGGATTTAAGCTCGAAAAAAGATTATGTGATTTTGGAAGTTACACAAAGCCCAACCCATCATCTAACTTCACTCTCCCTGCTCCCCCGATCCCCCCTGCTCGCCTGCTCCTCCCTGCTTCCCCAATTCCAATTCTCCCTTCTTCAACTTCTTGCTTGTCACGAGGCCATTCTCGTATACGTGGAGGGTCTTGATGCACCACTCACCCCAAACTCTCACGCTGATGATCCAGGCTTTGTCTGCGGGGTTGTGGGCAGACTGGTGGATCGGACCCTCTTCCCTTGACCTAGGCGTGAATGTTAGATTTGTAGGTTAGAGGAATATCTTTCTCGTAGAAATATTTACTTGATCTCGATTTGCTTCACGGTTCCGACGATCTATTTAGTCTTCCGTTAGCTATTTGATGCCTGAAAAGCTAGAGTACCAAGCTATAACTAGGTAAAAAGTCTTGTGGAAGATAGATCGACTTTCGTGTGGTTATAATCAACTTACTTGCTCCATTTTGCCGCCAGCTTTAGCAGCATTCTCCAAACTTTGACCCCAGGGACCCGCCAGCTTCTTCCTATCATATTAATAGCATCTTTTAGGACTCGCGCAGTGGTGCTGAATAAGCGTTTTGACATGATGGTGAGAGATTGATGCGAGTTTTTTGTTTGATTTTTGAGTGTAAGCGTGTGGGATATAGAAGAGTTCACGAGTGTGTGTTAACAGTTATATGAAGTAAAGTCACTAAATATTCACAATATCTATCTATCTACCCCCTTTGCTATTGTCCCAGTAAGCGCCATCACTCCTCACTCCTCACTCCTTCTACCCCTTTGCTATTGTCCTAGCAAGCGCCATAACTCCTCACTCCTCACTCCTCACTGCAAGGACACTTTGAAACTCTTCTGGCGATGGGGGCTGAAGGCAAGCGTGGCTGGAGTGGTGTTTATTTTGCCATAATCTACAAATTCGAGTGCAACGTAATTAGAGCCAAAGTTCCTTATTAAGACCTTTAAATATCGTTGCCCGACTATCTATTTAGAGTGTTAGCTATTAGAAGCTCAGTGAACACAAAACAAATATCATATCTGGTATACTTACCTTGATTTAACTTCATTTAAGTCCCTCTCGGAGAATTATCTAAAAACCACGAATCTTATTACTTCTGATACTTGTAGCTGTCAACAATCAAGGCCAGGACCGAAAATCCCGGTTTGTGAACTAATATAGTAACGATATTGGAAGGACATTTCTGGAGCAGTGAGACTAGAACAGTTCGTTTCCCAAGTTATTGGTGTTTCCTTTGTGAAAGGCGTTGGACCAATCAGGGCAAGGTATTTGGTAAGGCAGTACCTGCAGCCTGGACCTCAAGGCATCAACAAGGACGTGCACCTGCACCTGCACCTACCTATCCTATACCTTCCCTTCCTCATCAAACTCTTCCAGATAAAAAGTCAGAATCAAACACAACGCGTGTCTCTTTATCAGCAATGGCATCTCTCTTTCGATGGGCAAAAACTGTCTTCCGAAGAGCACCATGGCCCCCCTTGCGCTTTCCCACCACCAGCTTCGATATAATCAGTGACGCCCAACTCCTCGATGAAGAACAATTTGAAGAAGGCTTCAAAAAAGGGATATGCTACCCAGTGAATATTGGAGATGTTTTTGCGTCCAAGTATCAGGTCATTGGAAAGCTTGGATGTGGTGTAACATCGACGGTTTGGCTCGCTCGCGACCTTCAGTAAGTCCCACACGGCATCAAACATCAAAATATATATGAAGACTAACAAATCAGAGCGCATAAACACGTCGCACTAAAAGTCTATACCCGCGATGGAAATCAAGAGGTAGAATTTCAAATTTATCAGTGCCTGGCCAGAGGCAATCACTCGCATCCTGGCTATTCCCATATCAGGACCGCGTTGGAAACCTTTACAATACCCCGCCCTGATGGTGACCACACCTGTCTCGTCCAAAAGCCAATGTGGGAAACCTTCAGGGATATAAGATATCTCCTTCCGGACGGTCTTTTCACAGAGGAACTTCTCAAGGCTTCCCTCAAACAACTGTTCTTGGCACTAGACTACCTGCATACAGAGTGTAAACTCGTTCATACAGGTACGGGAAACCCCATAATTTCCCTCACATCACCCCGGGAGTTCAATTTTGAACATGATATCAACTCCTGTGTTAAACCCATCGGATGCTTTGCTAATTACTCCTTCCAGACATCAAAGCCGACAATCTCCTTTCCCAAATTGAAGATAACTCCATCCTCGATGCGTTTACTAAAGCGGAAATGGAACATCCTTCTCCTCGGAAAACGGTTGATGGCGTAACAGTGTATGCCTCGAGGCAGCTGCAAGTGCCAAATTTCTTCGGCGAATCTGTCTTGAGCGATTTTGGCTCAGCAGTGCGAGGTGATGAAAAGAGAAACCACGACGCAGGACCTCGGATTTACAGGGTTCGTGTCATTTTCCCTTATACCTTTACATTTAGTGAAGAACCTATGTCTTGATACATGGCTCAGAAATTTGTCGCCCGTCGAACCGCTTTGAAGAATCCGTACTAATTTGTTGATAGGCGCCTGAAGTCATGATCGAGGCTGCCTGGAGTTACCCTGTTGACATATGGAACGTAGGTGTTATGGTATGGGATCTGTTTGAAGGCAAACACATGTTCAATTGCAACGATCCCGATGGCAAAGAGTACTCCACTCGCGCACATTTGGCAGAAGTCATCGGACTGCTAGGTCCTCCCCCTCTAGACCTGCTTAAACAAGGAGTACGGAGTTCTGAATTCTTCGATGAAGATGGTGCGTACTCCGATGAAACCACAGGCGGCTTGAAGAAAAGAACTAATATCTTGGGGGTATAGGGAATCGGATAGCTGAGATGCCTATCCCGCCACACACGAGCTTGGAGGAATCCGAGCTTCGCCTTGAGGGCAAAAACAAGGAAATGTTTTTAGAGCTGATGCGAGGAATGCTTCAATGGCGCCCCGAAGACAGAAAGACAGCGAAACAGCTGGTCGAGGATCCGTGGCTGATTATGGAATGAACGCTATGCAAACCTTAAACCATAAATATAACAAACTACCAAAAAGATAAAGCTGTGCCCAACTAAGTAGTTCTGTAATCAGCAAACAGAGCAATGTTTTGTTGCATGTCGCAATAGCTAGCCGCGGATGCTAGGTAATACTTTTAATGTCCCACGCCACCTGGCACATTATAAATTGGGGTTGCTCTTTCGCATCCACCGCGAGCCTTCTTCAACTACGCCTAGATCCAGAAGAGGAGAGGGCCCGATTCATCAATCCCACTACAATCGGGCGGATAAAGCGCCTGTTATCAGTGTGGAGATGATCGGTTCTCTTGGCCGCAAGGTCTTCCACATTTATGGAGATGGCAGGGCAACCAGCAAGCAGGGAGAGTCTGGCGAGAAGGGTGGACAGGGCAAGGGGGAGGACCCAAGATAGATAGATGGCGGGATGGGGGGGGGGGGGCTGTAACCTTTCTTTACGGTCTGTCAGAGTATAAGCAATGAAACAAGAAACCGGAGAACTTATTGCCTTCTGTAATCGGAAAACGTGCAATGTTTTGTTGCATGTCGCAATAGCCGGCCGCGCATGCTGGGTAATACTTTTAATGTCCCACGCCACCTGGCACATTATAAATCGGGTGCTGTTTCCCCTATCTACTGCACCGCGAGGCTTCTTTAAGTACCTAGAAGCGACTTTTTGTAGAGAAGGCCGTAAAACAACATAAGTGATAAAGCACAGAGGAGCGAAATAGTAACGCCGCTTGGCAACGGGGATGGCTTAACAAGAAAGCCCTTGGCTTGTTCTTGGAGGTTGGAGTAATCTGGTGTCTGAGAAATATAATGGCGAAGAGAATTTCCAAAAATGATTCAAGAAGCTTCAGTTCTTATTTATACAGCGTTCCTAGTTTCGCCCCGCACATTTTGCCATCATACATAGTCCCATCTAGATGTGTATACCCGCCCCAGGATACATACGAACGGAATATTAGCATTTAAATTCTTACACCTAATTCGCCGCCCCTCTCAAGGCACCCGAATTCTCCGTGTCATCTTCGTCTTGAGTAGTCTCCTCCTGGATAGGCTCATCATCCCCTACAACATGCGCTCCATTCTCCTTCTCCACCGCACTACCCCCCTTCTTCCCCTCACAATACATCGTCAACACCCCACCCACCTTCCCCTCCGCAGGCTTAAACTCCTTCCCGCCCCCCTCAGCCAGCACCCCCTTCAACCTCTTGACCAGCGCCTCGCACTCCTCCTCGTCCGCCGTCCTCCCCTTCCTCTTCTTCGCCAGCGTAACCTCCACCTTCCACCCCCTCCCCACCCACTCCACCAGCTTCCGCATCTTCGTCTTCTCATCCCCCTTATCAATCGCCCAGTTCATCTCGAGCTCCTTGCTCTTATTCTTCCCCTTGCTCTCATCCCGCTTCCGTTTCTTGCGCTCCTTCTCCGCAGCATACAGCTCCGCCCGGTTCAGGATCTTGCAGATGGGAGGCTCGTCCTCGGTGCCCTCCACGACCGTGGTCAGGACGTGCGTTTTCTGGTCCAGCGACGAGAGCACGGAGCGCGTGTTCTGCGGCGCCGATAACTTGCCGTCCGAATTTACGAGCGTGATGGACCGGGCTGAGATCTCGTCGTTGAGGGGAAGACGGGATTTTTCAACCGGGGGCTTGGGTTTAGAGGGTGATGCGTAGTTTCTTTGCTGCTGGGAGAGTGTTGAGGGGAAGGGGCGGAAGAGACGCGGTTGCAGCTCAATGGGCGCGATGAAGACGCGGTGCAGAGCTGTTGCTGTACTGGAGAAGTGTTTCGGCCTCATTTTGTCTTGTTCTATTGCCTCGGCGTAAATATCGTGTGGTGTTGTTATGTATGAAGGAGCTTCAATTCAAATCTCGAAATTTTAAAAGTTCCACCTGCACGTCCACTCGCCAAAGCTCGGCCCAGCTCAACCGACAGACGGCAGCTCATCCACAAGGCTGAACCTCCCTTCCTCTCTCATTCCCGTGACCTCCACATCCCTCCTCCTCACTCACTAACCAACAATCCAAGCAAGCAGCCAAAACCATGCCCCTCCCCCAATTCTTCAAACACCGCCACGCAACCGCGCCCCTCGTCATCCTAAGCACAACCCTAAAAACCTTCTTCTTCACCCACCTCTTCCTAACCCACATCTACAGCCTGAAGCCCACCCGCGGGCCCTCGATGCTGCCCACGCTCGAAGTCTTCGGCGACAGCGTGCTGATCTCGCGACACTTCCGGCGGGGCCGCGATGTGAAGGTCGGGGACGTGGTGTCGTTTGACAGCGTGGTGGAGGCGGGGGAAGAGGTTATCAAGAGGGTCGTTGGGGTGCAGGGGGATTTCGTGGCTTTGCAGGATGAGGCGGGGAGGGGGGAGAAGATGTTGCAGGTGAGTCTTTGGTTGTGCGGGGTTTGGATTGTGGAGGGTAGAGGCTGATTAGGGATAGGTGCCGGAAGGTCATTGTTGGGTTGTGGGGGATAATCTTTCGGCTTCGAGGGATTCGAGGCATTTTGGACCCATGCCGATGGCGGTTATCAAAGGGAAAGTTGTTGCAAAGGTATTTCCTTGGAGTGAGAGGAAGTGGATATCTGATGGGTTAAGACCAGTGGAGACGCATTAGATCGGTGCATTGGAGGCGCAGGGCGTTTGGGGGAGCTGTGTACAAAATGTACAGATAATGTATTGTATCACCACCATGGGTCACTGTGAAACTATCTCTTCTCAAGTGGTTGTTAGTTGGATATCATAAACTCCTATCTAATTACAAGAATACTACGTGTAGTTCTGTACGAATCGTATCAAGTTCAAGGACAACGTTTCAGAACGTCTGGAAAAGAGATGTTGTGTATGGACCGATGGCAAACAAGGCAGTTCCCCCGTATGCCTCGCCATCACCATAAAATAAAAAGGTCGCCCTAAGTATCACTCCACTAATGCTCGCTACAAAAATGGATCGATCCATGGCTGTATACGCCTAAACACCTTGCCATCCCACACCCAGATGCAAAACTAAGAAACATCTATTTTCAGACAATTTTCATCCTTCAATGTGCGAGGTCTTGGAACCTTGCCCGAGTAGTTGGAGAGAACGTTGAGCCAGTTGTACGACTTCTCCTTCGCCGTCTTCTTCGCCGTCGTCGTCCGAGTCGATCTGCGTATCTGCGATTGTCTTGATCATTTGTACTATCTCCTCAGATTTCCCAATGAGATTGATTAACTTCTTATCTTCGGATTCTAAGAGCTGTAGTAAGGTCCAAATCGCAATGTGCTGGAATGTCGCATCCCCACTGGCGAGAAAACGCTTTAGGTAACCATGAATACCTCCGTTCGGCTCCGTCCAGTCCTGAATGAAGATCGAATAATCGCCAACTACAAGCCAATTAGTAAAATTAGCAGAAGTAAGGTTATGGAGTCATACCTTTCGAGGAAAGATTGCCGAGAGCAGCAGCGCTATTGCCCTGCACCTCAATGCTTTGAGAGTCGGTCAAGGGAATAAGAACGTCAAAGACACCTAGATTTAACAGGTGAGTCTTCAGCTCGTCGCTCAGAGCCAAGACTGCGATAGCTGCAGTCATTTCGGATTGTACGCTTAATGGAACATCGAGAACAAGCTGTTTGCACTTTTGGACAGCCCCAGCTTCCAATACAAGAGCCTTGTTGCGATCGGAACTGGCAGCTAGATTTCGCAGTGTTGAAATAGCATGGCACTGTATTTCTTCATTATCTGTTGAACCCAAGAGGTCAACCAATGGCTTTAAGAAGCCTGCGTCTATAATCGGTGATTCGTTCAGAGGGTGGATAGAGATGTTGCGAATGCAGGCGACTGCAGAAAGTATGAGGGGCAGATATGATGATTGCAGAAGTCGAAGTAGTGGAGCTAGTCCACGAGCGCGAACGATTTCGAGTTGGTATTTCTCATCGGAGGCAAGGTTTCTCAGAGCCAGCGCAGCTTGGCATTGGACCTTTGGTGATGATGAGTCCATAAGATTGACCAAGGATTGGATGAGCCTATTTTCACTCTGCGCAAGCTTCTTCCGATTATTCGCATCCACAGCTATGTTGCTTAGAGCAGTTGTGCAATAATATTGGACGTCGACGTCGGAAGAAGAGAGGAGTTGTACGAGGACCGGTATAGCACCTGCATTTACAAGTTGTTTTCGATTTTCGTCTGCGACTTTTCAGTTTTGAGGTAGAAGTAATTAGACATGATCACTCACCAGAATGTGTCATATTCAAAAGTGCTCCTGTAGCATTCCTTTGTACCCGCATATCCTTAGACTTTGCCAACCGAGTCAGGGGCCCCAATGCTCCCGACCTCGCAATCTTTGCTTTGTTATCCTCATGCGTAGCTAAATTTGTGATGCAGCCGACCGCGTTGCATTGGACTTCGACATTCGGGGACATCATTTGTCGAATGAGGGGTGTTAGACCATTGAGAAGTACGATTGCGACTTTGTTCTCAGCTAGGGGGGATTTAGCAATTGCTTCCTGCGCGCGGTGTAGTTACGTACTGTTTACAGCGAGATTCCCGAGTGCCGCGCTAGCTGCCCGCTGTACTTCGATATCCGGGCTTTGTAGGAGGAACAGAATGGGTTCCAGGGTATCACGGTCAACTTCGCGGACATCTGTGTGCTTGTTAGTACGTTCATTAAGAAACACTGCTCAGCCCGACTAGGCAATCGGCAGTCTTTCCTAAATATTTCGGCGGGGTAGCCTGCTGGGGGAGATAATGTTTCAACAAAAGCCAAATTCCATCTCAACCCTGGTGTGACCCAAAGACATTAATCTCGACCCATGAAATTGTAAACGTACCTCGCTCGGTGATTTCAGCAAACGTCAAACTTGCGCTGCGTTGTAAGTCGACGTTATCGGAGAACACGAGGGTGCTCAAGGCTTGTAAGGGTTCGCCAGAGAAGAAGTCGGTCTCGCCCCGCTATGAAGACATCAGTGAGAGTGCATGGTGTGCTAAAGGACCTCCTCGTACGTTTTCTAGATATTGCAGCAAGTCTGCTACCGCTTCTCTCTCGCTCTCGGCCAAAACTGGTTCGTATAGCCCATCGCGGGATTTGCCTGGATCCAGCATCAGTGAAAGCCTCCTAGCTGGCCAAAAAAATCAAGTGCATACCTCCACAGCACGAAGATCCACAGGCGCCCATCTCCAGAAGTTGGTCCCGAAGGACTAGTGGTGTCTCTTATTTCGAGGTTCAATTGTATTGTTGAAGTTGGAACGCGAGCCGGAGGTTGAACAAAGCGAAGCAAGAGCAAGGACCGGCCGGCAGGTGGTGTGTGTCAACAGGGCTGTGGTAATACAAGAACAGAAAGTAGAGCCGCTACGGCCATTCACTGCGGTGTGAAGGGAAGAAAGGAAAAGGGAGGTGAGGGAAGTTGGAGATGGCGGCAGTTGAGGTTGAGGTGAACTCTTCGTGATCGAGCTTGCCTGGATGGCTGGCCTGGCAGCAGTGCAGGGTGAAGATTACCGTAGCTTGGGCTTGGCTGCGTCGGTCGTCGGGGCGCGGAAGTCGCCAAGCAACCCTGTCAAATTTCTCGCTTCCCGTTTATTTTGAGCCCCTGCCCTGCCCTGGCCCTGTCTCTCTCTAGCAAAAAACATCTTCACTCCAGTTATGATCACATGCATTGTTTTCCACTCGAGCGGCGATGTATCAGAAGACTTGTGTGCGTGCATATCTTTAAGCTGTGGTCAAGCGACACCCAAAGCATCCAAGAGCACCTGAATCCTCAAGAACCCTTTCGGATTCTATAAGAGGAAATAATAGAGAGGGTTTGTCACGACAAATGCTACAAGCCGTGCTCGCCCGCCCGCAAGACATTACCGCCCGAACTCTACTCTACCATGGTTACTCGATCTCGCTGTTTGCTATGTCTCGTGAAGCACGGATTAGGAGTTGGGCAGGGCAACATAAGAATTCTCCGAGGGGCGTCGTATTGTAATGTCATCATGTGACATTTGCAGGCTTCCCTTGAGTAATTCGAGGCTTAGCCTTGATGCCTTTCGTATTGGGCTGAAGTGAAGCTTTTCTATATGAATAGAATCGTACGCAGTATTGCATCTACTCAACTTCGTACAGTCTGTCGTGCCAAAGAGCAAGCACATTCTTGGCAAATGGGTGAAACTTGAGGGTCCTTCCCAATTTCGAACTTCTCTCCCAACTACCTTGGTATAACAGAGTCGTGGGGGGGGGGGGGGGGTTCCCCTCGAGTCATATGGTACGAGGATAAAGACAAAGAGGGCTACGGTATAGATCAAACTGAGCCGGTATTATTCCTTCTACATCTCCAAGAACCTCTACCCTCAAGACAACGGATTGGTAGATATATGAAATGTACAAGTATGGGGTGCATGATCTCCGTATTGTATCGTATTAATATCGGCACGGAAAAACGATTCGCCTTAGTTCCCCTCCCCTCCTCAAAAAAACACCAACTTCCAGTAAAGTACGGCTAACGATAAACTCCACATTTTGGGGTAATTTCCTTGTAACTCGTCATGCACGTGCAATCCAACCCCACGTCCATCTGAATCCTCAACTCCAGAAATTGACCCTGCGTTGGCGCATCTACCCTACCAAGTCTACCCATGCTCCTCAAATCGATCCGTTGAGCTGGAACCGTCTTCTTCTACGGAAGTCTAGAAGGACGTAGCAGAATCCGTACTCAAATAAATATCCAAACCCAGATCCAAACCCCAAAGAACCCGAGGTCTCGCGCCACATACCGGTACTTCAGCCCCCATCGCATCCATGTCTGAGACGGCTGAAGGCCCTCGGCCAGCTTGGCCCAATCCACCAGCAGTCATACTTGGTCACGAGTCGTCGCTGATTGCCCAACCTTCGACTTTCCTTCTTCCCCGAGGCCCAAATCGCGCAATGCAGGACAAGGACAAACCGTTGAGTGCCGTGGACAAGGACCAGCAGAGCGGCTTGGTGAGTGCACCCCCACTACCACGCGCATACTATGCCGCAATATAGGGTCCGAGACGTGGGATTCACGTCCATCTGTGAGCGGAAGATCGACGAGCTTTCACAGGACTGGGCATGCTTCATCCCACGTTGCTTAAGGCTTAAAGCCTATTGAGAGTTCTGGAATCACTCACTCAGACAAGGACCTTGCCTTGTCGCGGGCCCCAAGATGCGGTGATCGCACTGATAAGCTCCTAAAGTATGGAGGCTGACATGCTCTAACCTTACAGAAAGCTATTCGAGATTTCCTCAAGATCCGCACCAGCTATGATGTTCTCCCGCTTTCCTTCCGCCTAATCATCCTGAATACGGATCTTCTCGTAAAGAAGAGCCTCAATATCCTCCTCCAAAATGGTAATCTCCCCCTCTCTCTTGGATGGCAGAGCGCTGATAAGAACTGTCTCTAGGAATCGTCTCTGCTCCGCTATGGGATTCCCACACCTCGAGCTTCGCCGGCCTCCTGACTACCTCCGATTATATCAACGTCGTACAATACTACTGGCAAAATCCAGATGCGCTGAATGCGATAGACCAGTTCCGCTTGAGCAGCTTGAGAGGTAGAGCCGGATTATAGCGCACAGCATACACGCACTAGGCTGATATATTGATCCAGATGTTGAGAAAGCTATCAATGTTCTCCCACTCGAGACATTGTCCGTCCACCCCGCACGTCCTCTTTATGAAGCATGTACACAGATGCTAAAGACCCGAGCTCGACGTATCCCCCTCGTAGACATCGACGACGAGACCGGACGAGAGATGGTCGTCAGCGTAATCACACAATACAGAATCCTGAAGTTCATAGCCGTCAACGTGGTCGAGACGGAGATGCTGAAGAAAAGTGTTTCAGAACTCGGCCTTGGCACATACGGGCACTTGCAGACAGCAAGCATGGATACCACGGTAATCGACGTGATCCACATGATGGTTGACCACAGTATCTCGAGCGTGCCAATTCTTGACGAAGAAAAGCACGTCTTGAACGTTTTTGAAGCTGTTGATGTGATTTCTATCATCAAGGGCGGCGTCTACGATGATCTCGGCACAAGCGTTGGTGATGCTCTGTCGAAGCGAGCAGAGGATTTCGCAGGCATCTACACATGTTCCGAGGAAGACAGACTAGATTCGCTCTTCGACACTATTCGAAAATCTAGGGTTCATCGATTGGTTGTAATTGACGAAGAGAACCGCTTGAAGGGCGTGATATCTCTTTCGGATATCTTGAAATACGTTCTTCTGCATGGCGCAGAAGATGAGTAGGGACAGGTTGTTGGATTACGATAAAATATAATGACTGGGGGCGTTGCATAGCGATCTGGCGTCAGGGAGACTCGGGCCTATGATGATGCTAGGTCCGGTTAGATTTGGTTTTGTCTCGGTTTCAATAATACCAATAAGTTCTTCTTTTCAAATCAAGCAATTTTCACGTAGCCCCTTTGTTCCATTTTAAGGTGTGACAGAAGGTAACATGATTTGGGAGCAAGATCTTAGAACATCCCATTTACCCACAGGTAGGCTTCATTGCTTCAATACTTCTGAAATCACGCATAGATTAAATAACATACTTCTCTAGTAACCATAATCAGCGGCATTTTGCGTATAATGTCTATAATCCCTCCAGTCTCTCATATACCATGGCACACCACCAGCTTAGTCGCAAGAAATGTCATGGAATTTCAGACGAATTGGGTGCTGATGCTGTGAGATGATAGTTGATGAACTTCGAGCAAATCAAAAGCTATTGTGTATTAAAAGTGCTTCCCAGAATGGCCTGCATTAAAAATTTCTCCCTTAAAACCTCCACGGGCAGAACATACACCGGAAGAAAGGCAGGGAGGTCCGTTGCGGCAATAGGTTCAGTCGAGGAAAGCACCTTCCTGGAGGATGCACAAAAGTGATGTTGACGCGACCAGACAACAACAACTTCTCCAACAACTTGTCAACTTCTCTTCACAAGTCATATGAAGTAAGCGACAGGTCAAAATGCCATCCTTTCATCATGGTCTTATTTCCCGTTCATCATCAGCAACATTATCAGCATCGCGCCCACAAGACATCATTTTCGATGGCACCTTTGAAGATATGGCTATTGCCCAGGAGCTGTTGAACCAGCCCAGGGTTCAACAGAGACAGACATCGCTAGCAGGCATTTTCAGTAATCCACTTGAGCTTCAGATACTGCACAATCAGTGGGAGTATGATGGGTCAAATGAGGAGAAGCGACCTAGACGGGCATTGCAAAGCAGCAATACTTGGACCACATCCAGTGGAGGAGAAATCCTTTCGGATCACGACGAGATTGAAGACCGCACGCTCTTCGTCGCGGAATACAACCGAATTGCGCAGAAGGTACGATTCTCCACGAGATGTTATTTTTCCATACTAACATTGCGCAATAGCATGGCATTCGGGCAATGGTTCCAGAGGACCACGATGTCAATGTGAGGGAAATCATTATCATGCAGCCCTCATAGCTAACAAACTGTGACAGGACGATTCTTTTAATGTCTCTATGAAGTCTAGTTGGTTCTCCAGAAAGTTCCTCCGCAGAACATCGTCGAACCACAGCGCAAAGCCAGAAAAACACGTCAAGCACAGACGTAGTATCAGTGACCTCTCCCTACGATTGAAATATGCGAAGAAAGATACCTTGAAAGACAAGGATTTGCAGGAACTTGTTCGGCTTTGCGGGCTGAGTCTGATATATCTGCCTGCAGAATACGCGCCTGGGAGCTTGGCTGTTCCAACGTGTTTTCGTGCCACAGCGCAGTATCTCATCCAGCATGGTAAGTTGACATTCTCCAATGGCTAGAACTTCTGCTGACACAGTTTAGCACCTTCTTCGAGGGGTGTCTTCCGAATTCCAGGGTCCCACAACGTTGTCGCCGCTCTTTATGCCCATTATTGCAACAAAGATTTCGACGGCGAGATAATCTCAGGCACTGTACATTGTCCTTCAATCCCGGCGCATATCAAATGCGATGTGCATGATGTGGCATCGGCCTTTAAGAAGTTCCTCTCTGGCTTACCCGGCGGAATCCTGGGTTCCCTGGCGCTCTTTGACGCCTTAGTCGCCATCCAAAGCCAACTGCAAGGCGATCCCGAATTGACGAGGACAAAACAAAGCAAAGTTCGAGCAAGGCTTATAGCCTTGGCCATATCAACTTCACAGTCACAATACCAGCGAGACCTGATATGTGCAGTGTTCGGACTTCTCTGTATGATCGGTCGAGCAGCTGAGACCACCCGACGAGAGAATGAACGCGGGAGGCCCTTACCCACGTCTGATCTTATGGGCTACACTGCCCTGGGCATCGTCTTTGGTCCCCTCCTTGTTGGAGACTTACTCGACAATTCTTCCATGCACCTAGCAAATCCACATCGAGGACTCGTCTTGCTCCCAATTAGTCCACCAAAGTCCCGGAAGGAAAAACACAAGAAACGGCCTAGTATTGACGAGGGAATCTACTTCAATACCCATGTTGATAAGCTTAAAGTTGCCAACTGCATTACCGAAATGGTTATTACGCACTGGCGTGATGTCGTTCGACATATCAAGAACATCGGTGCATCGAGGGTCATTGGAGGGCACAAATCGTTAGGTTTCAAGATTTCCAAGCCATCCTTTCTACGTCCGTCGGCCTCTGATACATTTGCTCTGCGAAAACCACCAGACTGGGATGATTCAAATTCGCCCATTAGAAGAATGGAGAGAAGTGATTCTCCAACTCCAATTCGACGTAAGCCTTCAAAGTAAAGTTATTTGCTCTGTTTCGCTAACTTTGGGTCTTCAAACAGGTGTTAATGTTACTATCAGTAATAATACTGAAAGCCGTCGTGGGTCAGTTACAGAGTCGCCGCATGATTCACTGGTAGTCAGGAAGCAGCGATCGAGACCACGCCCCATGTCAAATCAAATACTCTCGGGCCAAAAGTCCACGAGTGCTCTTTCTCCTACTGTTGAAGAACGATTGAGCGAAAAATCAGTGGATAGCCCCGAGAAGCATGAAAAATGGACAGAAAGCAATCCAAATCCAGTCAGCTCAACCGCAATAGAGAGCATCCTTAGCATTCTACCTCCTCCGTCCCCGCCATTCCCACTTACCAAAACTCCACCCACACATACCAAGAGTATAAAAGAAAAGTCATCTTCTCGCAATCACGAGAAATTAGCAGGGTCCGCTTATAGTGATTCCTCACACCACAGAAAGGGGAAATTGACAAAGTCTCCTAAGAGCGTTACCAAGAAGCACAAAGAGCATTCAAAGTCCAGCGAGAAGTCTAGCGAAAGTTTGGGTGCGATCATTCGAAACCAGGTGGCTGCTTCAGCTCGAAAAGTCGTCGGGAAACCAGCAGAGACGCTAGTGAAGACTGTGGGACATATTAACCCGACACAGAAGACGGACGAAGGCCACCAACATTACTTCCATTCTCCAACTAGACAAATTGCTAAACCTCCCGACTCTCCATGTTCAATACTACAAGCTCAAAACTCTAATACCGGAGTCAGTAAAGAAAATGTAATTGTTCCTGAGGGAACGGTGTCTGCACGGATCAAGCGATTTGCCGCCAGCGAGCCAGGCCAAATTCCGTCGGGGCTGCGGATTCCAGATGTCCGTAGGCTGTCAAAAACTACATATGGCGATACAACTCGAAGGGATTGGGCAAACTCTCAGCGGTTTGCCACTAAGGATCCTCTATCCAGTGTCTCACACGTAGAAGATGAGGCTTCTCTAGCTGCTCTTGCTCGGGCAATGGAATCTGAAGAAACGTTAACGAAAGTGGACGAATCACCAAGCGAGAAGCATCATCACTCGGAACGCCAACAAGATCATTGTGCTTCTCAAGCCGGGATCGCACAAACAATGCAGTCTGAAGAAAATACTACCAGCCAGAGGGATGTCGCCTCACGGATCTGTCGTGAAGACCAGCTGTCTTCTTCAACTGAACCAGCCTTGGCTTACCCAGAGTCTTCAACTGGAAGTGGTGATCCATACAATTTTCAGAACACCTCATCATCCATACCTGCAGCTACACAAAGCCCTGCAGCCCCCCCTGCGGCTCCTTTTCTCATGCATATGGCAACGGCTGATAACTCTAGAGCTCCTGTGTGCCCAATTCTCGTCTCACAAATGCCCTCTGATGATCCAGGTCCCAGAACACCATCTCCATCAAAGATACCGAGAGCCCATAGAAGTGCTCGCAGCAGACCGGCTATCAGACCCCGAGGTAGTAGTGTCAAGGCTCTTGCGGCCAAATTTGATAAATCGGAGTCGCCACCGAGAAATACTTCGTCTCCAGCAAAGGGTCTTGCAAAGTCGATAATTTCAAACACTGAAAGCATTCAGTCGCCACGAAGAAATAGTATAGTTTCTCAATATACGAGAAATACACCCTCGCCTGCAAAGTCACATAGGTCTGCTAGATCGGATAAGACACCGGTATCAGTACCTACAGTTCAGGCTGAGAGGCACATTCAGTTTGGGCGCAAGCCAACTGTAGAGCCCATGTCGAGCCCTGCAAAGAATCCTAGTCCACGCCGGATTCTGAAATCCTCTCTTCACGATTCGACCCCGCTTCGACGTGTTGAGAGGTCGGTTGAGTCAATCAAGAGAACTCCATCTTTTACTGTCAACGCAACGAATCCATTTGCAGTTTCTTTAAAGCCCATTACTTCTGCACCATTGACGGATAGGCCTCAGGATGGTCTATATGATGGACCATCTAGTACACCAATGCTTGACGGAAGTTACGCTGCTTCTGAGCGTCCTTCAGTAGCGCAGCATGCTGAATTGTCGCAGCGCACTTCTCAAGGAACAAACTCGACCGAAGGTCTACATCCTAAGCCGCTTAACATTAGTCGTTCTGTTTCTGGGCGACCTCTGGAATCGCAGCGAGCTCAAGCCTCGTGGCTCACTTCTACACGTTCTAGTACGCCTAGTACTGATGGAAATCTTGACATGTCTGAGAGTCTTTCGGATCAGCAACATGCTCAACCCTCACCTGGGACCCCTTCTCGAGCAATAGGTATAACCCAAGATTCGCCTCGTTCGCCTCTCCAACGCCCCAAACCTCTTGAACAAGCCCTCTCAATCACACCACAGCTCCTTGAAAATGACCCAATCCTGAGCCGTTACAATACGAGTTTGCACCCGCAATTTATGACATTACAGGATCATGTTTCCCGGAAGAACGAAAAAATCCACCAGCTGAAGCAACACTTGGTTTCTAAAGATAGTGTGGATGTCGATGCCCTCCGTAAGGAACTCAAGAATACCAAAAAGGAGCTCCTTAGATGGAAAAAAAGAGCTGAGGCTGCTGAGAGAAAAATAGAACAGCTCTTCGAGGCTCTGGGTGATTCAAGGCCCAACTCGGTTCGGCCACCGATTGGTATATTGCCCAGCATGCTACAATCCAGTAACGATTATGATGATCCTTCCAATGATTCGGATAGAATGTGCAACGTTATGCATGGTATGGACGGTGCTGGTGGTTCGGAGGAGAGATCTGAAGAGAGTAATGGGACTGTTATTCGAGAGATAAACAGTTCGGAAAGCGAGTACATTGCGTTATGGGACCAGACAATGAATAATTTGATTCATCAAGAGCGGGAGCGAGGAGAGGTATTAGGATAATAGTATTGATAGTGATGGTACATATGGGGTTGTTGTTGGAATAGGGGGGGATATCACGTGTCAGTATGCTTTATTGTTTGATTTCATTCTACTGCGAAACGCGTCTTAGCAAGCTGGCTCATAAGTAGTGATTCGTAGTGAACTCTTCTTCCATGATGCACGCCTTGTTCTCCTCGAGCCCGGTTCTCCTCTCGTCGGTGAATTTATGTCTCAAATCTCACTGTATTCACTGCAATAAGTTACCGCCTTGTTTAAACACATGCACCGTTTCGCACTCTAATAAGTCACCCACTGCAGCAAAACTAACCATTCTCTCTTTCTTTTCCCTCAAAACACCTTCGCTTTCTCCTTCTCAACTTCACAACACAGCAACAATACCACCCATCATCATGGCCACCGCTCACTCCCCTTCCCAAACAAAGCAAAACCCAACAAGCTTGGCGCAAGAACTCGACGACCTGCAATTCCAGCTTCCGCCGCCGCCACCGATGCAAGAGGTGACTGGGATGTGGAGTTTGAGACATCCGGGGTTGGTTTTAGGTATGTTCTTTTCTTGTTTTCTCTTTTGGGGGACGGAGGAGGGGATGGGGATGGGGATGTGCTAATGGATGAATTGATGGGAATAGTTATCTGGGATATCTTGATCGCAGTTCCGTTCTCATATCTGGTTGTTTGGGCTTTGGGGGTTGGTTTGAGGTGGTTTGGATATAAAGGGGAGGGGGATTGGGTTGAGATGGGTTTGAGATGTAAGTGTTGCGTCTCTTTTTCCCGCTTACTGGCTCTTTTTTTTTTCGAAATTGAAATTAAACATCTAAGCTGACATAACCAACTGTTCCACGCAATAGTCCTATTCGTACTCCTCAACCTGACTCTGATACTCAGCTGGACTACACGGTTGAATGGGCAGGAGAAGAGACTCCGTATTGCGTGTTTGAGGCGCGAGGATACGTGGTGGTGCTTGCTTGTAACGGTCTTAAGCTTGCAGCTGCAGCGCATGAGGGGGGTTGAGGGGCTTGAGGGGCT